>JAXGGT010016039.1:0-17767 GCA_035583425.1 Marsdenia floribunda
GTGTAAAGGTAAATATTAAGAAATACTCTTATTTTAATTAATTTTAGTTTCTAAAAAATTTAATATTGATAATTAATTAAGTAAATTGTTGATAATATTCGATAAAGTATAAATGTATTCAAAACATTCAAATATTTTAATATATTTTTAATTAAGTTTTATTATGTCGAGACTTAAAAAAAAAACTATCAATAATAAAATAAATATTAAATTTTAGATAATTTTTTAATTTTAAAATTTAATAATTTTATATGTCATATTTTAAAATATATAAAATTATGTATTTATATTAATGAGATATTAATATATTAAAATAATCGAAAAAATAATTATTTTATATTAAAAGTATATACGACGGTCAATTAGGACCGACATTTAAAATAATTTATAAATGAGTATTGAACGACCGTCGTATAAAGTCTAATTATATACGACGGTCCATTCTAGCCACCGTATAAACTCCAACTATATACGATGGTCCATTCGAACCGTTGTATAAAGTGTGTCATAAACGAGGGTTCAAAGACCATCGTATATACTCCTACTATATACGACGGTCCACTCTAACCGTCGTATAAAGTTCATTATAAACAAAGGTTTAACGGCTATCGTATATAGTCCCGTCGTAAAAAACCTATTTTTTTATAGTGAAGCAGACATGGTAGAACACTATGGAGACAACATGGAATTGGGGAAGTGTCCCTCGGAACATCACTGTAGACATGAGCCCACAGTTGACTATGCTAAACAGCAGGTTGAAGAATTGATAGTTGGAAAGGGACGAATTGCTAAAATTAGACAACAGCGGCAATGGAGGATGGGTGATAGCTTATGTGCATTGATTTCACATCCTTCAACAAACATATACCCAAACCTCCATTTTCCTTATCCAAGATTGATCAAATGGTCCATGCGACATCAGGACATTCTTTATTATACTTCTTAGATGCTCACAAGTTTTATCACCATATTCAAATGGCAAAAGAAGATGAAGAAGAGATCTCTTTCGTCACACCCTAGGAATTATACTGCTACAAACACATGTCTTTTGGTCTGAAGAACAGTAGTGTAGAATTCCAAAATATGGTGAGCAGAATATTTGCTGCACAAATGGCTCAAAATGTTGAGGCTTACATTGATTATATACTCATCAAAATGAGGGATACATCAAATTTCCTTGACGATTTGAAGGAAACTTTCAACACTATCAACATACATGGCATGAAACTCAATCCCAAAAAATTCTATTTTGGCGAGGAGGCTTGACGATTCCTTGGATACAAAGTATCCCACAGAGGTATAGAATTTTTGTCAAAAAAGAATTATATTATTAATTATTAATTTTGTTTACGACTTAAAAAATTAAAAAATTTAAAAAAATTGAGACTTTTAAAAATATTATTAAATATCAATTATCACAATAATTTTTTTTTTATTTTAATATATAATGTATTTATTAAAAAAAAAAAAAAAGACACGCATTAATTTTTACGAAATATTACATAAAAGATCGCTACAACATTTGGTTTCTCAAACTTTTCAGGTATAATTTTTTATTTTATTTCATACACGTAAAAGTGAAATTGATAATGTTTTAAATATACCAATTTTGGTTTAAAGCTGGCTTTTATATATTAAATTTGTTGGTAAATTGGTCAATTTTGTTCATTAACTTATATAGTTTTTGTAATTTCAACCCTATTTAAAAATTTTGGCAAATTTTATCCTTTATGTTAATAATTTTGGTAAATAATTTGCCAAAAATTATTAATCAAATGATTTTGATTTGATATAATAACAATGTATTATGAGAAAGTCTCATATGTATATTATATGTATTTTTTTTTTATACCTTTAAATTAGATTTTTTTTTTTTTCCTGTTATGCCATCCGTTCTAATTTTTGCTCAAGGAAAAGGTATTACCTTGATTCTTACAGAGCACTTATAGTAAATATCAAACTCGTGACTTCACACAACATTGACAATACATTTATCCATTTGTATCAAATGAATAACTTAATTAAATTAATTTTATTATACCATATAATATATATATACCAAAATAGAAGGATTCATGATATAATTTAAGTTAATATTATAGAGCATGTAGACTATATAGTATAAAACTACAATAAGAAGTCTTAGGGAATGTAATAAAATTTGTATTTTTTTTGGTTTAAGTTACATTAAACTGCTGCATATGTTAGTGCGATTTCGATCTTGCAACCTCATTTAAGTTAGGAGAGTACCTTACCAACTCACCTACGCCTTGGGGTTATGTTAATTTTTTTTTTTTTTTTTTTAAAAGAACTCCTATTGACATCCATTTCACAGTTCACAATGCTTGAATTTAAGATCTTACTAAAAAAAAAAAAAAAAAAATTATTAGATTTCGACCGACAAATTCTTAATAAATTTGCTCATAGTAGGTTGTCTTTATTTTTTATATTGATACTGGATTGAGCATCTTTATCCCTATGGTAACATAGTTTTTAATTTTTCTTTTTACGTAGTATGTAAATTGTCGTATAATAGATAAAGAAAGGAAGATCTATCTAAATATATATATATATATATATATTTAAATCATTTATTGCAAAATGTTCTATTATAAATGTTTAAAAGCTTATATCTAATGGAGAGTGGATTAGTGTAAAAATAGAAAATGGTGGGTCATTTCACATTTGGATTTTTTTTTATCATGAATGGGATCGAATTTTCATTAAGAAATAATAATCTGTAGAAACTGTACAGGAACCATCCTGCTAGCCAGGTGTTAAGCAGAATCGGTGTAAGGAGCTCTTATGAACAAGCTATAAGGAGTTCAACAGACTTCCTCAAGCTCCTTCGACCTTGGGCATAAGGTTCCTCAAAAAAATCGGGTTTTTTTTTTTTTTTGGGCGGGGGGGGGTGGGGGAAGTTTATAGCATCTGTCGTTATGGTTTAACCACAAATCATGCATAGTCTGTCGGAAAACATGTGGTTAAGCATGACCCATAAACTCCCTATCTATCTCCTGTTTAATGTTATCCATGATGCATGCATGCAGTAGGATCCTAGACATTAAAAATTTCCAGTTGGGTTGGATTCACCACACTCTATTTGCAAACCAGCAGTCTCGGAAGAGGTGGATGATATTTTGGTTTGGGTGTAAGCACCATTTGCAAGTAAGCATCGGAATGATGTTTCGTTTCTATAAAAATTCTACCATAGGCATCAGTACTTAAAATGCTCCAAAGTGTGAATGAGGCTCTTGCAGGCCTTGAACCGCAAGATTAGCTTCCAATGTGAGAATGTTCGTACATTCTCCCTGAATGGCATTAGTCCTCTTAAGGATTTAACTGAAAGCAGTCAGTTACTGGTGAGATTCCAGCGTCGTGGTATACGTATATCAGTTCTTTCATTCAGCGATGAAAGACTCCTAGTCTGCAGTCTAGTAATGATGTGTGTCCCGGTAGCAGCCCTTCCAGTATTGTGGTGTTCTAGCCTTCCATTGGTAGCCAATAATTAGCAACTGTGTCAGTCAGTAGGTTTTGAGGTATGGACCCGGTAGCCATATGGATCAAATGTTCATCGACCAGCCATTTATCCAACCAGAAAAGCACTATTTCCCTGCCACCAATGTTAGAAATGACTTTGTTTTTGGACTATTTGTTGTTGGTTCGGAGGAATCCAATGTGTTAAAGTCTACGTGTATGTCCAACCCATGTCTAGGTTGTTTGAAATATTAGACAGTCCATTTCACGTTCCCATACTTTTCTCCTTGTTCTTCTCCACTTACTCAGTTTTGATAACTGTTGAATACTTGTTCTATATATCTAATATTGTTCTGCACACCAGAGAGAGATTTTTTTCATTTCGTAGTACGATTATCTAAAACGAAATGACAGATATTTCTTCTACTATTTATATCTTGATAATTCTATGCAGTTGCATCCTTCATTATTCCATCCTCTCTATCACAAGTGCAAGTGTTAGAGAGGTTTATCGGTGTTAACTTTATGAAGCGGACGGTTCTCTGCGATTGCACTAGAGTTGCGCCAAATTTCGCTTTTAAGGCAATAACTTATTTATCGCGACACAATATTTTAAGTTACTTTTCTCATCCAACATTCTTTCCTTTGTCCAACAACCTACACACCATTTGACCCCTCGTTGCATCCAGCACGTATCCTTCATCATATTCCTACGTACAGAGGTGTGAGCAATTTGGTTTCTATACCAATTATGAAGAAATTAGTGGCTGTTGGCTTTGTAACAAACAATTTCTTGTCCGTTTTAGACATCATCTGAAAGAAAATGCTCTTCTCTTTTGGTTGGTGGTCAATCGTTGTCTTTTTATAAAATAAACACAAATATTTAAGTCATTTAAAGCCCTCAATGTTCAACTTAATACCAAAATAGCATGTTAAGGTTAATGATTCACTTCAAAATTGATCAACTTGTTTAATTTTTATTACAAATGATTTAAACTCGCAACCTTAATTCAAAATAAATAATTTATTTCATTGTTATATTTAAATTTTTATTAATCTAATATTGTAACTTATTTTATTTATGATTAAACAAATTATATTAATTTTAAATCTTAATATTTTTATATATAATTAGATAAATTAACATGTTAACATCTTAAATAGGTATATCAGACCCAAGTTTAGGGTTTATGATACATATGTTAACATATTAGTACTTGGCTTTTTTAGCATACTTAGTTTTATACCAAACAGGTATTGTAACATCTTGATGCCTCTTGCAGAATTTCATTATTGATCTCCCTCTGACAATTACTTATCTTTTAACAGTTATGTAAAACATTTTTCTTTTTAGTACTCCAAGCAACATCAACTTCTTGTCTAACTCCTTAATTTGTAAATATTATTTATCAAATTTTTTCTTCCAATCAAACATGAGGGCTGATTTTGGAATGCTCAAAAAGCATAAAACTTAATTATAAAAAGGTTAAAAGTTTAATCACTTAACACACCTTTTCAAGTATGGAGAAAACACAAATTTTCATAAAAAATCCAATATATATGAAATACAATAATTAACAAATAGACCCTATAGAGAAGAGTTAAACTTAGAACTTAAGTTGAAAACCAAATAAGGTCCTAAATTCAATCCCTGTTCTTTTTTTTATTATTATTAAGTATTGAGTGTTGTTAAAAAAATATACAACAATCTCAATATTCATGAAACTGATATATTGATAGAATTCTTCATTCATATATTACAAAATTACCATATTGTCTTGTATATTAAATCTGGATAGACACATTAGTGTAAAATTTATTATTATTTAGTAAAATTAGTTTGTATATTTTTTTCATTAATTCTTTTGATCCCTAACAAATTTTAAAATTGTGGAATTGGTCCTTCCGTCTAATTTCCGTTAAATTAGTACTTATTAACAATGTGTATTTGCAACCCCTGCAAGCAACGACACATTAACAGAAAAGTTGACAAAAATTTAATGAAAAAAATAGATGAAATGTCCAATTTTACAATTTTAAAATTTTGAAAACCAAAAAAAAAAATAATAATAATAATAAAAAAATATACAGACCAATTCCAGCAAATGGTAAAAGATTAGGGATCAAATATACCAATTTATCAATTTAGATATGATCAATAAATTTCATTTACTATATGTGAATATGAAATCTATAGGACTAGAATGTCTAATAGATAACAATATTAAACTACAATATAAATTAAATACAATAATAAGACAGTGGAGCATGACTTAATTTTCCAAATAATGACTACACATATTTTTTATGCTTACCACTTCAATTACGGCTAAATGAGTGGCTTCTAAATTTGCAACAAACAATTTCTTGTCAATTTTACACATCATCCCTTGGAAAATGCTCTTCTATTTAGGTTTGGCGGTCTTTAAGATAAATATTATAATATTAGGTAGGTTTTGTTTACTTGTTAAACATTTTTAATTTTAATTTACTTGCATTATCTATTATTTTAATATTGAACTGAACATAAAATATAGCACGTTAAAATTAAAAATTCGTATACATGTTTAAATTGATTGACTTATTTAATTTTTCTTACAAATGGTTTGAACTAGAACCCTGTTAAATAATACTTAATTTATTTTATTACTGTATTTTAATTTTCATTATCTTTTTCAATTTTTTTTTAACTTTGTAATATATTTTAACATATATTCATGTCTCAGGTTCAACAACCCTAGAATAGAAAAATTCAAACGTATTTGGCTTCATTACATAACCTTTTATTCATTCATGATTCCATATATATACAGATAGATATATATAGAGAAGATAAATAGACAGTGATTGGCCACAAAACCAGAAGCAAAAAAGTTTTCTTACAAGTGGTTTGAACTTATTAAGTAATACTTAATTTATTTTATAACTAAATTTTAATTTTTATTATCTTTTTCAATTTTTTAATGTTGTAATATATTTTAACACATGTTCATGTCTAGTGTTCAACAACCCTTAAATAAAAAAATTCAAATGTATTTGGCATCATTACATAACCTTTGATCATTCGTGATTCTATGTATATACATATATACAGATAGACAAAATAAATAGACAGGGATTGGCCACCAAACCAGAAGCAAAAAACAAGCATTTTCCTTTCACATGACAAGCAAAAAAGGACTAGAAAATTTTTCTTACAAATTATTAAGACTAGCAAAACTTGTAGTGCTAAGTAGTCGATAAAACTGCTGCCTCAAGACTTGCCTATTTTCTGATCTAATCCCGAACAGCTTCAAATCATGTACAGTTCCCAATTCACTCACAAGGTTATCTTAACTACAAATTCCAATAAATACATTGAAATAGCATGGTTAATTAGTATCATTTCAGACCATTATTTGCAGTATATACATATGCTTGACTACCATTATTCAAAAAAACCTCTCATGAACAAAAATCAAAAACAATGTCATTATATAGAGAATACTGTTGAAGAGTATGACAAACATGACAATAATCCATTCATGCATGCAAATATCATATTGTTCATCATATTAAGTACCAGTTACCACATATCAAACTCATGAAAAAGTCCTTGATCATTCTCCTCCAAAGTATTACGTACAACCCTTAAATTGTAAATCAAACCATCATCCTACTACAAGTTAATAGGAAATTAGCAGAATCGTCATATTTTTGTTGACGATACAAAGGTTCACAACAACATATGGTCTAGCTAATTTCGTGAAACTAAGACGTTCATTATTTCTCTCTTTAGTTGTGCCTTCTGGACCATCAATGATCCCAACATTTTCTTGTAACTTCTTCATGTCATCTGAACAACCTCATGGATCAAAAAACATTATAAACATACTGCACATTTCTCAGTATAAAATTAATACAAATAATCAAACTCTTTCATTATACAAAATACATATTTTAAACGGATGTGTTTGATTGAACAAGTGAATTATCAAAGTATTTGGATATTTGTGATCCATTAGATGTTCCTATACACAAGTCAAAATGAATGAATTTACCAAGAAATCCGCACATTCTTTCTCCAGTGTGCCTGGAGGCACCCCATCTTAATTAGAAGATCCAAGCAAGCTAATGATTTGGTCTTCTTATTGACTCTTGCTGATGCATTCAAAGATTTCATTAATCATAGGAAAGAAAAGGAGAAACAAGAAGGCATGGTAGAACACCATGCGGAGAACATGGAACTGTGATATTGTCCCTTGGAACATCACCGCACGCATGAGCCCACAGTTGACTATGCTAAACAACAGGTTGCAGAATTGATAGTTGGAAAGGGACGAATTGCTAAAATCAGACAACAACGACAATCGATGATGGGTGATAGCTTATGTGCATTGATTTCACATCTTTCAACAAACATATACCCAAACCTCCATTTTTCTTATCCAAGATTGATCAAATGGTCCATGCGACATCAGAACATGCTTTATTATACTTCTTAGATGCTCACAAGTGTTATCACCATATTCAAATGGCAAAAGAAGACGAAGAAGAAATCTCCTTCGTCACTCCTCAGGGATTATATTGCTGCAAACGCATGCCTTTTGGTCTGAAGAACGGTGGTATAGAATACCAAAATATGGTGAGCAGAATGTTTGCTGCATAGATGGCTCAAAATGTTGAGACTTACATTGATGTTATACTAATCAAAATGAAGGATACATCAAATTTCATTGACGATTTGAAGGAAACTTTCAACACTATCAACATACATTGCATGAAACTTAATCCCAAAAAATTCTCTTTTGACATTTAGGCTCGACGATTCCTTGGATACAAGGTATCCCACAGAGGTATTGAATTTTTGTCAAAAAATAATTATATTATTAATTTTAAATTTTCTTTACGACTTAAAAAATTAAAAGATAAAAAGTTTTTGAGACTTTTAAATATATTATTAAATATTAATTTTCACAATATTTTTTATTTTAATATATGATGTATTTATTAAAATTTAATATTAAAATTAAATTTCTTTAATATTTTTATGCATCCTTACTTTCCATTTCTGTGTGAGAGACATCGGTATTTTCTAGGGGATCAGAGGGAGTGATCTCATCTAACTTCCAGGTTAGAGGTAAATTGACCTGATTCCAAGAAATTCTTTTGGGAACTGATAAATGAGAGGTCTTCTGAAAAATTTCAGAAAGTCGGCACCATATATACTAGTTTCGAACAAACAAAATAAAAACCAGAAAAGAAACAAACAAGTAGGAGGCTCAGCCTTCCATCCAAACGATAAACAAAAAGATAGATATATATATTTAAGACATAAAAGGAAAATACAAAATATGGGAATCTAAACGTCAACCAGAAATATACCAGTTTCATGTTCTTGTTTTGTTAGTATTGATGGTTGGTTGTGCCACCTACTAGATCTGTTTAATTTCTTTAATATTTGTATGGATCCTTACTTTCCATTTCTGTGTGTGTTTCCTTCTTTAGTTTAGGGCCACACTTCGGTAAATTATGGTAAGTTATAGTTGTCTATAATCCCGAAAGAGACGAGATTTATCTCAATGGTCGAATCAGATTAGATCTGCTTAGATCCAACTCTGATCTATGTTTTAAACATCAAATAATTTACATATCTTTCAGCTTTAGACCGCAGATCTGATTATTCTTGAGCATATGATTTAAATAACCTAAGATCTATATTATGAAACCTGAAGGTGATGATTACCTTGGCTAAGGGAAGTTTGCATAAATTCTTGTTGTTTGCATAAATTCTTGTTGTTTGCATCTCTTTATTTGTTTTTATTTTGTGTTTTATTTGTTTTTTCTGGATAAATATATTCAAGCCAATCTTTGTGCTGATATTCGAAATGCTTTCTGGGATCGAAAGCAACACATCATTCAACTTCCTTATGAGCCTGACTTTGATGAAAGACAGATTCCTACCAAAGCCAGACCCATCCAAATGAACCATGATCTCATCGATCACTGCAAAAAAGAAATCCAAGATCTTTTAGATAAAAAGATCATTTCTCCCAGTGTAAATCCTACTAAAGGAGGAAACACACAAACATAAGGAAAGGAAGGATGCATACACAAACAAAAAGAATTAAAACAACCTAATAGATGGCAGAGCCAACCATACAGGCAATACTAACTAAACAGATCTATTTGTGTTTTCTAAGAATGGGTTTCTTAGACTTCGAATAGAATTTGGGCTTCGGAACAGGAAGCTGTTTTTGAACGATTTTCCTATATTTGGGCTTGGGCCTATAAGGTCTTTTGGAGTCATAATGGGTTGTCCTATGTTTGGACTGCTTATGAGGCTTATGGGGCTTACTTCTATAGGAAGGAAGACCAAACTGTTCACAGAAAGAGCCTAAGTCCTTTCTACATTGGGCTTCGTCCTTAGCAAGCTGTCTAAGCATTTTGTCTTGCTGACAAATTCTAAGGGCTACCTGCTGTATATGGCTGGTAAGTTGGCCGAAGGTTATCTGTTCATAAGGAACAGACTGACCATAATGGGTTTGGAGGTCTTCACGAACTAAGTCACGAAGGGATTGTGAAAGTCCATCTAGGAATTTCAAATAAGATAGGGTTCTGCATTTGAGATTGTTTAGGATTTCAAAGGATTTTTCTCTAAAAATACCTGGGTTACCTATGAAGGTTTTGGCTATGGTAAATAGCAAAGTTGACACTGCATCAGGAATGGTATTCCCATCCTGAATAATGGGGACATTATCCTCGGTAAGCTTAATGGCTTGGAAAATGTTGTTTTTGTCTTCCTCAGTAAGGTGTTCATCCCACCAACCCTTGAGTTGACCAGTAAATCCGGCAACTAAGATATGGGCAGCTAATTGGTCAGAACAATAATGGGTAGTCCTATAGGCTGTGGCTACCATGGTCATTTGTTGGAGTTTAGACATAATGTTATACTCTGTTTGACCATCTATGTTCCATTCATAGATGTTGTTGGCATTATAGGAATGTTGGAGAATACCAGGGTTCTCTTCTAATCCTATATCTGGATGAGTTGGTCTAGGATAATACAACTTTTAGGGCTGCATCCAATTGTTGGGATGACCTAACCTAAGAGGAGCTGCTTCTAATGAAGGGGCTGACTCTTGGGAGGAAGCTTGGCTAGTACTCTCACTGTCAGAATCAGTTTCACCTGAAACTGCAATGGAATGCTTAGTACTAGAAGATGGTTGGGCAGGAGTGGAAGGAGTGGATCCTGCAAGTGATTTTTCTAGATCAGCTATACGCTGTTGGAGTTCAGTAAGGACGGGCTTAACTGAAGTTTGACGTCCTAGTTCTTTGCTAAACTGGGAAGGGATTTCATAAGGTTTGAAGATTGGAGTAGCGGTCCTAGATTCAGACGACGAAGACTGAATAGATGGAGTACTCTTATTTGACAGTAAATATTCACCAATTACTTGTAAATATTTGTTTGTATAATTGTTTTGTTCAAAAATATTTTGAATATCTTTGGGTAAAAGACTATCATTATCTTTTCTTTTGAAAGGAGATGCATCAATCATCTCAGATCCTAAAAGAATTTTGTATTTCTGAGCCGGAGGAAATTCAGAAGAAATATTGATACCTTGGGCAGTTTGCCAAAGTTTTGAAACATTTAAAGAGTTTGAAAATGGATAATCAATTTCATGGACTAAAGCATAAGCTTCAAACCATAAAAAGAAATCAATATTTTGTTGGACAGAATTTAAAAATTCATAAAATTCTTCATGGACTGCTGTCCTAGCCTGTCCTCGGAAGTTTTCTAAAAACCAAGTTCTTTTGTAAAGATTCTCAGAAGAGTAAAACACTTCTCTGAGTTTTGATTTGTCAATTTGAAAATCAATGTGTAAAACATTGAGTTCTCCTATCATAGCAGAATGGGTTGGAGATGTCGGACCATCCGACTCCTGTTCGGTTTGAATAGTATATCTAGCCTGAGGAATTCTAGATTCAAGGTTGAGATCCTGTAGATGGGTTGCTACAGAAGAAACAGAGGGTCTAGCAGAGGTCATAGACGGAGGAATCATGCATGCAGGAGGAGGATTCCTAAAAGATCTAGACCGTTGGAAGGAAATTTCAACATTTCCATTGGAGAATTGCTGGATGTGAGAGACATCGGTATTTTCTGGGGGATCAGAGGGAGTGATCTCATCTAACTTCTAGGTGAGAGGTAGATTGACCTGATTCCAAGAAATTCTTTTGGGAACTGATAAATGAGATTTTCGCAAATCAGTTTGTAAAAGAATGGTTTCCCCTTTAACAAGAGATCTTTGAAAAGCACGTGAATTAAATGCAAAATTCATGGGCTTATATTGAATGCGATAAATAATTGCAATGGGTGAAGACCCAGTTTTGAGTTTGAAATTGGAAGATTTGACATTTATTGTTAAAACATCTAAAAGATTTTTGTCTTTCAAAGAGACTGTAAAATTTGGAAAACAGTCAAAATGCACAATGCCATCACAAAGACTGGTTTCAACCATGCTAAGTAATGAGTCTTGAAATTCTAAAAATCTAGAATCACATAAACAAAGGAGAAGGGATGTGTCCAGACCTTCAGTTGAAAGGGGTTTTGCAACAATTTGGACTAAACCAAGATGCAAATAATTGTATTTTTGTTGAAACTATTGAATAGATTTTTGCGATAAAAGTTTGAGTTCAAGAGTGTTTGAAGTCATTTCCATTGTTTGTTCAACAGTGCAGATGGAGTAGTCATTGGTAAGGGACCATTTTGAAGTATTGTAAACTTGACTGGTCGGAAAAGAGGGGATTTTCCAGTTGTCAATTGATTGTTGGAGATCAGAATAATTGACCTCTTCTTTGAGTTTCACCGCTGAGGATGAAGAAGTTTGAGAAAGGGAGGATGAGGAAGATGATGAAGAAGATCGGGAAAAAGGACGAAGAAATGAAGACATGATGCAAGAAATGAAAGAAAATGCCAGAGAACACAAATAAAAATACAGAATAAAAACAAGTAAAACAACAATAATTTATGTAAACTTCCCTTAACCAAGGTAATCATCACCTTCAGGTTCCATAATATAGAGCTTAGGTTATTTAAATCATATGATCAAAAATAATCAGATCTGTGGTCTAAAGCTGAAAGATATGTAAATTATTTGATGTTTAAAACATAGATCGGAGTTGGATCTAAGCAGATCTAATCTGATTCGGCCATTGAGATAAATCTCGTCTCTTTCGGGTCTTACAGGCTTATGGGAACAACAAAGCCATCACACGGCAACAAATCTCAAACTCATGCCCTAAGAGTAAATCTGGAAAGCAGACTTCCTTCCGAACCAAACCATATCAACTCAGATCTGTTTCATATCTAGGTAAGAAACATCAGTTAATTGACAGATCTAGCAGATCTATCAACAGATCTAAGTGAACTGAATCATATAAGTTAAATAACCAAAGCCACTACCTTACTTCCCCATCTGGCTCTTATACCAAGGGGGACGGGAAGTGTGGCCCTAAACTAAAGGAGGAAACGCACACAAAAATGGAAAGTAAGGATGCATACAAATATTAAAGAAATTAAACAGATCTAGTAGGTGGCACAGCCAACCATCAATACTAACAAAATTAGAACATGAAACTGGTACTCGGATCAAAGTGGTAAACCACTAGGTCTTCTGAAAAATTTCAGAAAGTCGGTACCATATATACCAGTTTCGAACAAACAAAATAAAAACCAAAAAAGAAACAAACAAGTAGGAGGCTCAGCCTTCCATCCAAACGATAAACAAAAAGATAGATATATATATTTAAGACATAAAAGGAAAATACAAAATATGGGAATCTAAACCCGGAGGGATAGATAATTGATTACCAGAAAGGGTAGAGAGAAGGGGGAGTTTCTCACTCTAAAAACTACTCTCTAAAACTTCTGATATGTTATAAGTGAAGGGGGCTGCCTTTTATAGACAGGTTTGGGAAATTGCTACAGTGAAAAGACACTCAGTAGTGGGTGTACAGTAAGTGCTACAGTACTGCTACAGTGACCTTTGCTACAGTAGTCTGTCGGCCATTTGTTGACTTTGGCAGGATTACTATTCTAAACAGTAATCTTCGTCTTCACTATCATCTAGGGCTTCATCTGATGAAGATGGTGCTGCATCTGATTGTTTGCTAGATGATTGTTTGACTGGATCTGAAGGCTCAGTCTTCATTTGTTGCAGTAATTTTTCCATTGCTGCGACAAACTCTGTTCTTGATCCTGATTGTGCTAGGGCTGCTGTTGCAACTGATTTTTGTTGCAAGGACGTTGTTTGCTGAGTATTTGTTGGAGATAGATACTTGGGAATTGCCTTGAACCATCGTTCAATTGAAGGAATGTAGACATTGTCTGCTTTCCAATTTTTCCACCATTTGGAGTGTCCTTGTAACACCAAATATGGAACTCCTTGATGATTTGCTTCTTTGTGGTAAGCAAATTTTTTGTGAATAAATCCAGGCTAGATTGAATTTACTGAAAAATTGGAGGAGTGGAGGAACCACCGATGGATGAGGTTCATAGAACCGGGATTTGAAATAGTCAAAGCCTTTTTTGACTGGTTGAGGAAGAATGTCTTCGGTTGGACCATAACAAGGCCACCATTGATTGATAAACCAGTGAGGGAAATTGTCTTGAACTGGTTTGGATTTATTAAAGTAGAAAAACCACGAATGATTTTGATATTGATTTTGAAATGTAAAAGTATTGAACCAAGAATCTTGGTAATCCCAGTAAGTGAAATACATGGGATCAAAAGAAACAAAAAATTTTTTTAGAGCCGAAGGATGGCTTTTCCAATCCTTAAGAGTAAGGATAGAATGAATTTGAACAGAAGTGTTTGTGACAATGGTATTTGTCTTTTTGTCAGTCTGAGGATGGATTGACACAATCCTAGAGTCAAAAAGAATTAACTCATAAAATTTTTGTGTGTGCTTGGGTGTTTTTGGAAGAAAGTTAACAGCTGGACCAAGAAGCTGTCTAGCTGCTGCTTGTGGGTTTGAATCCCACAATTCAAGCTCAAGTTGGGTAATTTTGATTACCCGAGGGTTTTTATGATAACTTGGATCGGACGAAGATCCAGGTCGTATCGAAGAAATTGGTTGGGGCTCCGAAGAGAGAGCCTGGGATGATGCCGAGCGCATCAATTAAGAAGATTGAGATTGGAGAGTGGGATTGTGAGTCACCACTGATGAGGATGTGGGGATTGAATCCTCCACAAGTTTGGAGTCAAAATTAATTACCTGTTGGGTTGTTTGATAACCCATAAGTTGACCCCATCGTTCGAAGGCTGGAGGGCTAAACGATTGAGTTTGAGAATCGGGCCTTTCACAAAGATCAGCCCATGAAGATTTGGTAATTTTATCAACAGAAAGTGGTCCTGCTGATTGAATAGGTGAAGAATTTTTATTTTAATATATGATGTTTTATTTTAATATATGATGTATTTATTAAAATTAAAAGACACGCATTAATTTTTACGAAATTTTACATAAAAGATCACTACAAACTTTCGTTTCTTAAACTTTTCTTGTATAATTTTTTATTTTATTTCATACAAGTAAAAGTGAAATTGATAATGTTATAAATATTTCTGTTTTGGTTGAAAGCTGGCTTTTATTTATTAAATTTGTTGGTAAATTGGTAAATTTTGTTACTTAACTTATATAATTTTTGTAATTTTACCCTTATTTAAAAATTTGGCAAATTTCATCCCTTATGTTAATAATTTTGGTGAATAATTTGCCAAAAATTATTAATCAAATGATTTTGATTGATCATCACTTCTGTAGTTATGAAGAAGTGACAAAAATATTTGATATAATAACAATGCATTATGAGAAAGTCTCATATGTATATTATACGTATTCTTTTTCATACTTTTAAATTAGATTTTTTTTTTTGTTATCCCATCCGTTCTAATTTTTGCTCAAGGAAGAGGTGTTACTTTTGATTCTTACACAACACTTATAGCAAATATCAAAGTCGTAACTTCACACAACATTCACAATACATTTATCTATTTGTGTCAAGTCAGTAACTTAATTAAATTAATTTTATTATACCATATAATATATATATATATATATATATTCCAAAATAGAAGGATACATGATATAATTTAAATTAATATTGTTGAGCATGTAGACTATATAGTATAAAACTACTATAAGAAGTCTTAGGGAATGTAATAAAATTAGTATTTTTTTTTTTGGTTTAATGTTCTGTCATCCAGTAGGCACTCTTAGTTCCCATTAATTTGAAATTAAGTTACGTTAATTTTTTTTTTTTTTTAAAAAATAATAAAACTCCTATCAACATCCATTTCACAGTTCACAATGCTTGAATTCAATATCTTCCTAAAAAAAACAAAAAAAAATTACTAGATTTCGACCGACAGATTCTTAATAAATTTGCTCATAGTAGGTTGTCTTTATTTTTTATATTGATATTGGTTTGAGCATCTTTATCCCTATGGTAACATAATTTTTATTTTTTTTTTTATTTTTTATTTTTAAATAGTATGTAAATTGTCATAAAATAGATAAAAAAAGGAAGATGTATGTAAATAATATATTTTTTTTTTTTTTTAAATCATTTATTGCAAAATGTTCTATTATAAATGTTTAAAAGCTTATAACTAGTGGAGAGTGGATTAGTGTATAAACAGAAAATGGAGGGTCATTTCACATTTGGAATTTTTTTTATCAAGAATGGGATCGAATTTGCATTAAGAAAAAATAATCTGTAGAAACTGTACAGGAACCATCCTGTTAGCCAGGTGTTGAGCAAAATCAGTGTAATTAAGGAGCTCTTATGAACAAGCTATAAGGAGTTCAAGAGACTTCCTCAAGCTCCTTTGACCAAGGGCATAAGGTTCCTATGGTTTAACCACAAATCATGCATAATCTGTCCGAAAACATATGGCTAAGCATGATCCATAAACTCCCTATCTATCTCCTGTTTAATGTTATCCATGATGCATGCATGCAGTAGGATCCTAGACATTAAAAAACTCCAGTTGGGTTGGATTCACCACACTCTATTTGCAAACCAGCAGTCCCGCAAGAGGTGGATGATATTATGGTTTGGGTGTAAGCACCATATGCAAGTAGGCATCGGAATGATGTTTCGTTTCTATAAAAATTCAACCGTAGGCAGAGGTCCATGTAAAATGCTCCAAAGTGTGAATGAGGCTCTTGCAGGCCTTGAACCGGATGATTAGCTTCCAATGTGAGAATGTTCGTACATTCTCCCTAAATGGCATCAGTCCTCTGAAGGATTTAACTGAAAGCAGTCAGTTACTGGTGAGATTCCAGCGTCTTGGTATACGTATATCATTTCTTTCATTCAGCGATGAAAGACTCCAAGTCTGCAGTCTAGTAATGATGTGTGTCCTGGTAGCAGCCCTTCCAGTATTGTGGTGTTCTAGCCTTCCATTGGTAGCCAGTAATTAGCAACTGTGCCAGTCAGTAGGTTTTGAGGTATGGACCCCGTAACCACATCGATCAAAGGTTCATCGACCAGCCATTTATCCAACCAGAAAAGCACTATTTCCCTGTCACCAATGTTAGAAATGACTTAGTTTTTGGACTATTTGTTGTTGGTTCCGAGGAATCCAATGTGTTAAAGTCTACGTGTATGTCCAACCCATGTTTAGGTTGTTTGAAATCTTAAATAATGCATTTTGGGTTTCCATACTTTTCTCCTTGTTCTTCTTCACTTACCCACTTTTGATAACTGTTGAATACTTGTTCTATATATCAAATATTATTCTTGATAACCATAGAGAGATTTTCTTCGTTTCGAGATAGGATTATCTGTTGGGTGGCAAATCCAAGTCCGACATAAAAAATTCAAGGTGAAATTACCTTGAATATAAGTGTTCACTTAATTCCATTAGTATGAGGCCTTTTGGGAGATGCCAGAAAAATAAATCCGTATTAATTTGGCCCAAAGAAAACAATATCATACGGAATTCAAAGTTACTTCTCTCATCCAACATTCTTTCTTTTCTCCAACAACCTATACACCATTTGACCCCTCTTTGAATCGATCACGCAACCTTCATCATATTCCTACGTACAGAGGTGTGAGCAATTTGGTTTCCATTCCAATTATGAAGATATTAGTGGCCGTTGACTCTGTAACAAACAATTTCTTGTCCGTTTTAGACATCCTCCGAAAGAAAATGCTCTTCTCTTTTGGTTGGTGGTCAATCGTTGTCTTTCTATAAAATAATCACGTCATTTAAAGCCCCCAATATTCAACTTAATA
>JAXGGT010016059.1:0-17763 GCA_035583425.1 Marsdenia floribunda
CAAATAACAAATAAAAGTCCTAAGAATGGTAGAGGGACATATTAAATACTAAGTATTAAGGGTCCAAACTGTATAAATCTATATGTTATCAGTAGGCCAAAAATATTCGGTTCTCATTACCTTTTGAGCGAGGCTTCTTGAGCCAATGCGTGATCCGGATAATCCTTCATGGACTTCTTGCAATAATTTCTTGCCTTCATCTGAGCTTACATACTTAAGTAAAGGCCAAGAGAAAGTTCATCAATAGAGATTATTGTTAATGATGGTGTATCGGGATGATACCTTTTTAATTTTCATAGCTTCTTCCGTGTCGTTTGGAAGGTCACCATTGTCGATGTACATGTATATGGAGTCCATCCATGTTGTTGGCAGATCACTTGAGCTCATGAATATGACTTTAGTGTCAATAGATCGGGATTTGAGTGACTCAATCCAAATCGTCCCCGATGGGTGTGTTGTTAGATCATCGGCTTTTAGCTTTGACAGTAAATCAGCTTCATGATTATGCCTTCGGGAAATATATTCAACTTGAACATAATCAAACTTTTTTAGCAAATCTTTGCATAAAGCAAGGTATTATTGCATTTTATCACCTTTGGTGTCATATGAACCATTGATGTGTCCTACTAGGAGTTGAGAATCCATTCGGACAACGAGGCTTTTTATCTGGAGGGCACTAGCAGCTCTTAAATTTGCTAAGAAGGCTTTATATTTTGATTCATTGTTACTAATAGTAACTTCATACTTGAAGGCGTAGATGAATTTTATACCTTCGGGGTTTTGTAAAATGAAGCCTGCTCCTTTATGCTCTTTTGCCGCCAACCCATCGGAGTACAAATGCCAAGATTCCAATGGATCGGGGGTTTTAAGCTCATTAGAACTTGATTCTTGAACAAAATATGCCAAGATTTGTGCCTTAATGGCTTTCTTGGGGAGATATTCTTGGTGGAATTCAGATAACTCAATTATCAACTTGAGTAATTTGCCTGAGGCATCTGTTTTATGGAGAATTCTCCTTATAGGAGCATTTGTGTAGACATGGATCGTGTGAGCTTGAAAA
This sequence comes from Marsdenia floribunda, assembly GCA_035583425.1. Taxonomy (NCBI): domain Eukaryota; kingdom Viridiplantae; phylum Streptophyta; class Magnoliopsida; order Gentianales; family Apocynaceae; genus Marsdenia; species Marsdenia floribunda. The sequence continues at coordinate 1,061 of JAXGGT010016059.1, forward strand.
TATGGCTTTAGCCTTCGAGAAGTGAGGACAATGGCCAGAACATGTTTTTCCAAATTGGAATGTCTTGTTTCCGGTCCCTACAAGATATGACTTATGTAATATACTGGCTGCGGGAATTCTTCCCGTACGCCACACAAGACCGTGCTGAAAGTATTAGTTCCATTGGCTAAATATAGATATAAGTTTTCTCCTGGAATTGGGGAAACTAAAATAGGAGGTGAGGTTAAATATTTCTTTACCTCTTGAAATGCCTTGTCGCATTCTAGAGTCCATGTGAAGGGATTCTTTGCCTTGACAACTTGATAAAGAGGGAATATTTTCTCTTTGGAAACTAAGAAAAATCGATTCAAGGATACAATTTTTCCAATCAACTGTTGTAGCTATTTTTGTGTTGTTGGAGCTTTCATATCCATGATAGCTTTGATTTTCTTTGGATTGGCTTCTATCCCTCGATGCGAAACTATGTATCCCAAAAATTTGTCTGCCTCTACCCAGAAAGAACATTTCTTGGGGTTTAATTTTAAACCGTGTTGCCTCACCTTGTCAATTATGTCTTGAATGTCAGGGATGAGAGTTTCTTCCGATTGCAATTTGATGAGGATATCATCTATGTAGGCTTCGGCATTCTTACCAATATTGTTTCTCAGCATGGTGTTAACCAATTCATGGAATTTAGCTCCTGCATTCTTTAGACCAAAAGGCATTCGGGTATAGCAATATAAGCCATCAAGAGTAGTAAATGAAGTTTTTTCCTCATCGTCCTTAGCCATGCAAATTTGATGATAACCTTTATATGCATTAAGGAAGCAAAGATATCTATGTCTGGAAGTGGCATCAACTAATTGATCTATTCTAGGCATTGGGTAAGGTCTTTTAGGAATTACCTTATTTATATCGGTGAAGTCGATGCATACTCTCCATGAGCCATCGAGATTTGGCACAACAACAGGATTTGCGAGCCATTCTGGAAATCTAACTTTTTGACTATGTTGGCTTTGAGTAAATCAGCAACTTCCTTTTTGATCACCTCCTGTCTATCAATGGCATGGTTTCGGCGCTTCTGAGAAATAGGTCGAACTCCATCGGGTATGCCAACGTGATGTTCAGCATAGATTTTTGGTACAGTACCTAAATAGATGGTGACCGAGCAAAAACATCTTTATTATCAGCTATACAATCTAGAAATTGCTTCTTTAAACTCCAAGGAAGTAATTTTCTAGTTGTGATCTTGCGTTCGGGATGAAGCACATCTATTTGAAATTCTTCTACTTATGAGCATGGACTCATTATTGCAATTGTATCATCTTCTGTCTTCTCTTCATCAGTTTTGGTTTCTATATTTCTTATTGCAGTCATGAAGCATTGCTTAGCTACTTGAGCATCTCCTTTTATTTTGTGAGGTGGTCAAAAGAATGTGGGTATGATCAGCTCATTATTGAATGTATCAACCATGGCCTTCATAGCATTTAAAGTGGGCTTGCCAAGGATGATGTTGTATGGTGATGTAGAATCAACAAGGATGAATTCTGTTCGGACTTCATCTTTCATCCATCTTATTGGTAGTATAATTGTTCCGGTGGCATATATTACCGATCCAGAGAATCCTATCAGAGGTATGGGGGATGGGTAAATCTTTTCCATCGGGATCTCCATCTTCTTAAATCCCATCAACTCTCTGTGTTTACTAAAATACGCTTGATAAAGCAATTATCAATATGCAAAAATATAACAAGAAGTAAGTCATGATGAGTATTAACATTACAAATTGAAGGATATAACTTTTGCTTTTTGGTAGGGGACTCTGAGGTGGAAGTATGGGAGACGGTGTCGATAACTTGCAGCCCATCTCGTCCTTTGTAAGGAGCTTTATTAATGGAATATCTATTGTCTATGTTGTCTCTAGAGAACTGAAAATCATCCCTTCCCGATCGTTGTCGCTTTGATCCCAATCGGCCATCAATTTTGTAGAATTCCTCTCTTTCCATCTGTCTGGATTCTTTCTTTGACCTTTCTAATTCTTCCCCTTTGATCCACTTCATTACTTTATTGTATAATTATGTGCTGGTTTGAGGTTGAAGGATGCTAAGTTTCTCTGAATAACGTCTTGGTCTGAGGGTGTTACAAAATGCTTCAATATAAGTGGCTTCAGTACAGTTCTGGACCTTAACTAGCAACAAATTGTTGCAAAAACAAAGTTTTTAACTGATGAAAACTGAAAATGCTATTAGAAGATAGAGAAATAAACCATTCTAAGGCACGACCAGACAGTGTAGTAGGGAAGCATTTGCATAATAAATCATCATCAGTAGAGTACATGAACATGACAGTAGTATAGTATGTCAAATGCATGGTTGGATTATTCAAACCATCATATCTTTTAATTGTTGGTGGCTTGAAAATAGGTGGGAAAGTCTGGTTATAAAAATTAGCCTTTAAAGGAGTGGCAGTGAGCATATTCCAGGGTAGATTATTCAGTTGGAAACTAAGCATTAAGTGTTGCAATTGTGTGAACATGTCATGCACTTTATTCTCTACTGCAAACAAATGAAAAGAACGGAAATTAGACTTATCTTGTCCATTCATTAATGGAATAGAACCAATGACTTGATTATTCTGGACAGGAGCATGTTCCACAGGCTAAGTGTTCGGGGTAGGAGCCAAATTGGTCTTATTAACTTGTTGAAAGAAGGTAGGACCCATCAGAGGTATTTCAGGAGGGGGAATTGATCCGATTTGAGTAGTGTTGATGTGTTCCATTTGAGGTTGTTGAACTGGAACTGCGGTTGGTTGGCCAGTGCATTAAGCTGCAATGGATGGACTATCATCATGCACAATCGATGGTTGATGTTGTCGTAGATTGAGATTAGGTACAGGATTGCCTGATCGGATTGCTTTAGTTTAAGGAGGGTTTGTTCTTGGTATGACGGGAGGAGGTATGGTATCATCATTATTGATCATTGGAGCTTTGAACTTCTTCTCAGCTTGCTTGAACTTCAAAAACTCGTTAAATTCATCGATATGTAATAGAAGAAAATCGAGTTATTTGCCATGAATTAACGAGCGATGAAATTCTTCGTCCATATCCTCCTCGGAATCATTGTTAGGTCGGGCATCTTGTGCAACAGTTGGATGAACAGGTGAAGGAATGATGGGTGGAGCATTTTCAGAGATTGGCTCCATTGGTGGATGTTGATCTAGTTGAGTTCCATTTTCAGGAATTGTCGATGGAGGATTATCGACAAATGGTAGAACAGGGGTAGATGCACGTACAGCTCTTCTAGCTCTCATGCCTCTTATACAGTGGGCGCCAACCTGATGTTGCTGAAATGATAATCATATAAACCTCCTCTAGTTTTGAGGATATGAAAATGTATCCCTGTGAGAAAAGCAGTAACCCGATGGAAAACTGATAATCCCGATGGGAATATCAAAGGGCAGCCTGGAAAAGTAAGTTTTTCAAAGAAGAAATTTCTCTCAGTTAGCTATTAAAACTATTTTAGAAGTAAAATGATGATTTGTAAATAGATTCTAGAAATTGAATCCGATGGGAAGAAAGCAATTAAAATTATGAAAAGGCCTTCTTAAACGTAAAAGAGATCTTAGAGAAAACTCTTAAAAAGAATGTGTTAGAGAGAGAATGTTTTGTGAATAAAGGAATTCATCCTCTTGTTTTGTCATGAAAGCTTCCTTTTATAGATGAAAATCATAAGGAAGATATTTTATTTAGGAGGTCAAGGTTCCTTGCCCTTGAAGTAAGTTAGGTGAAGCACCCAAAAGTATCTTAAAGGGAGATTTTTTAGGTTGCTTTTGAAATGCTTGAAGATGATTCGTTTTTGAGATATGTTTGCCTCAAGGGCATAAATGTAAAATTGGTGTAGTTAGCATCAGGTCACACTACTGATGAGTGTTTCTCACTAAAACATGAGATGGAAGCGTCTATATTGCATGGCGCCTTATCTAAATATGTTAAGCAGCCACCTCCTCAATGCTCACATGAGCTCTTCCACCACAAAACACCCCCACTCCTCGGGTCATTCATGTTATTTCTAGAGGTACTCCTCTTTTGGCCACTTCCGCCGCCAAATGACAAAAAGTAGCTAAATCCTCTACTCTCGTTGATGACATTCCATTAGTGGTTTCTTTACAAGTTTGCACATTCCTTGTCAAGCAGCACAAACTTGTTACCAAGCTTCACTACTGCCCCCTCCTCTAGTCGAAGCCACCCTCGAGGACACTAACAAACCTGGTCGTATGGAGCTATTTGACTAGCTATTCCACTTTTGCCTTCTTACTTCAAAACCCTTGGCGGAAATTTCTTCTTCCAGTAGCTTTCTTTTGTTGGAAAGATCAGCTTCTCTGAGGTGCTTCTTCTCAAGTTCTTTTTTATAACGATTGATTAATTCCACTGAGTAGAATATAACTTGCGAAAATCAAAGACATTTGAGGTTAAGATGTTTGGCAGAATTTAAAGAAAGGAAGAATCAGAAAGGTTTCAAGGGATTGATTTACCTAAGACTATGCATAATAATAAACAAATTCAGATTCCTTGAGGGAAAGCAGATTTATTTTGTCTACTTCACCCTTCGAAATGATATTGGTTAGCCTTTTAGGAGAATTTTTATACATCTAAGTCCTTGATCAGCCATGAAGGCCTGAAAATGAATGATGATATTGTCTAACCATCCGGGCTGGTCACCCCCCTTGGGGTCAAAGGCTCTTTGCTTGAATGGTGTTCTGGAACGTCCTGTATTGTAGGAACAGGAGTAGAAGCCATCTCTATAGTGCTACTAATTATTTCCTTAGGATATGAAAATAGATTTACCCCTTGAGCAGCATTGAAGATGATTGGTTCATGTCTCTTTTTGCTCCTGAGTTCATGTTTGTCGAAGACTTTACGCTTCTTTGTAGACGCACAAAGCATAGCAACCTTGGTCCTTGCAGATTTTCTTGTTGCCATTGAAGGGGAACCCTTCTTTCCTTTACTAGAAATCAATAGTTGAACTATGTTTTGCCTTTGTAAAATTTAGAAAAAGTTTAGTTAGATTATGAAATGAAAAATAAGCAAGAAATTTAAGAGATATGGAAGGGGATATACTTTATCTTTTGATGTTGTAAACCCCATTTCTATAGAAATTTCCATCATAAAACATGAAAGAGTTCCAAGTTTACCCGATGGGTGGAACAAAGTTAAGATTTTCCAACATCTCAACAGATTTCTCATCAACGATGCTAGATGGAAATTGCAAGAATTCTTTCATTTCTAGCCTTCATTGGGCATAGAACCAACCTTTACCTCTACTAAGTGTAAACTTTTGCATCATTACGTAGTAATATTTGAAGATTTCAATGGTAACTGTTATCCCACAAGCCTTGCAAAAAAGAGTAAATCCTATGATTGTTCTAATACAATTAGGTGTGAGTCGGGCAAGTTCAATTTCGTAGAAGGTGCATATATCTTTTAGCAGTGGGACAATGGGAAACCGTCCTTCTTTAAAGTGTGCAACATAAACACCAATGTGATTTATTGGTGGATTACATATTTGAACGTCTTCTAAGACTTTTATCTGATAACCTAGAGGGATAGTGTACATTTAGGTCAAGACGCAAACAAAAATTGGATTTGAATGGCTTTCAAATATAATGGATTCAAGGGATCTTCATCTTCTATTGTGTTCAATTCAGAATCTGCGGCATACAAGAGAGCCTCATACATGGAGTCATCCCAAATGGTATGTTCATCTATATATGGTAAATCTACTGTCTACCCTAACACTTAAAAATGCTTGGGTTGCCTTCTTCATCATTGATGGATCCTAAGAACTTTATAGAGTGATCCTATATTCTAATGGTTTCTATGATCTCTGACCCAGAGGCTATTGCTAATGGTTGTGCCATATTAGGGTTCGAATTTTGTCTTAAAACTGGGGAAGGAACTTCATATAGGAATATATGCTACTACTAGAAATCTCGCTACGAGACAATCTCCTATCGAACTCCGGCTTTTGGCTATTTGATTGAGAAGATCTCATTTATATTTGAAAAGAAGAAAGAAAAATAGAAACGGATGAGATTCAAAGATTAGAAATTATACCTTGATTACTATCCATCTTAAAGGAAGATAAAGGAGAAGTCCTCTTCACCTTGGAAGAGCAGGAATTTGTTCGACTTGAATGATTTTGGATTCATGCATACTCTTCAAATTTTGGAGATTGAATTATACGAATGCTTCGAGTTATTAGTGATAAATTGAAGTGAGTTCAAAGATGGCCGAAAGGCATTATTTATATGTGCAAAAATCGTCAACAATTAAGGCAAGTTACCATTGTGAATCACCTACATTACTTGAAGCCTTAATAAGGATTTGGCCGTTATAATAGTCATGACCCTTTGTGCAAATAATGGCTAAACGATTACACCCCTTCATTCTTTCACCTACCAAACTTTAGTTTATACATTGTCCTTTTAAAACATTTCTTTAATGTTTTTATTTAAAGAAAAAAATACTTCATAGTGCTAATTGCACTATATTACAATTTTACCCTTCCCAAAAGATGGATAATTTTCAAAGATATCTTTTAAGCCTTCCTCAATGGAAGATATTAATTTTAATCAAAGATATTTTTCATCATTTAAAAGCTTCTAAAACAAGCCTTCATACTTATTGATTAAAAATATCTGAACACCAAAATAATTCTATAAATTAAGCCCTCGAAGCATGAGGCAAAGGGTTGAACAATCTTTCTTTTTAAACACTTTTTCATTTCTCCTCTAACAGAATACCTTTTCGAAAAGGTTTTTTATAGCTTTCTAAATGACCTTCTTCTCTTTTTAAAGCCTTTTTAAGGTCTTCTTTTAGGACTTGCTCCATTTTATAAGGTTACACGTTAGAGTTTATTTGCTAATTTAACAACTTTTCAAACCAAATACCACTTTCAAAGGCTTTGATCTTTTAGAAATTGGTTTTCTGATCGCTTTATACCCTTTGGGAAAACTTTTGTGATCCTTTGGGTTAAATTTTCAATCGATCAAGAAAATATTTTACGCTTTGAAAATCACCATTTTTGGTTAATTTTTTAATCCTTTAAATGATTTTAGGATCATTTTTCATCTAATTTGAACCCCCAACATCAGCCGATTAAATAAATGGGGAATATGATGTAAAGAAACCTATTATGAAACAATACATACAATTAGCTTCTTTCTCTTTTCCTTCATTTCACCTTTATAAAAGTTGAACATATTTCTAGAAAGGACAATGTAGAATCTGATTTCTTGTCCAAACTGCATATAGGGTCTACTCTCGATGGCACCTGGATTGAACTACTCACTCAATGTTTCATTGATGAGCCCGCCATTGCTTCTATAAGTCATAAGGCATCGTGGATGGACCCGATTACTACCTACATTCGAGATGGTACCCTCCCAGAGGACCCCAAATTTGCTAAATAGGTGTATTCATTTGCTTCTTGATACATTTTACTCAAAAATATTTTATACCAAAGGCACTACTCATGGCCTTTATTAAAGTGTTTAACCCCCTACGAAGCCAACAATGTCATGCAGGAAATATACATGAAGGCATCTATGAACATTGGGTGCCCAAAGCTTGGCCTGGAATATCATGCAAGCTGGCTACTTTTAGCCTTCCCTAGAGTCTGATGTAGTAGAATTAGTATGAAAATACACTAACTTTCAATTATATGCTAATCTGCATCATCTTCCTGCTGCAAAATTCCACTCCTTAAGCAATCCAATTCCATTTTGCCAATAGGGCATGGACCTAGTGGGACCTTAATTTCCCTAAGCAGTTAGAGGAAAATAATTTCTAGTAGTTGCTACTGGCTACTTTACTAAGTGGGTCGAAGCAAGTGCACTACCCTCCATCACGACATGAAAATCAAAAATTTCTTTTGGGAAGAGGTCATCACTCATTTCAATATCCCTCACATACTTATAACTGATAACGACAAACAATTCGAAACATCAGAATTTCAAACATTTTGTCAAGAGTTTCACATTGACCACCATTTCATCTGGGCCACCATACTCTTTCTTGCATAATCAAAATAAAAACATAAGTGCTCACATTATATGATATGAAAGGTACCTTATCACCACTCAATACATACTCAGCATACAGATGTTCAATATGGTTCCGTACTCTAGGCCCAAATGTAGCATCAGATCCTTCAGCCAGTCTTCGCCTATAACTAAATATAAGTAGAAACCACTCAATTGTATCATATCCCTCCTGTGTCTACCTTTGGCAGTAGGGATATTATTATTCAAACTTTTGTGTGTGTTCTACTCTAGATCCCAACGTCTTGGATGTCATTATGCTTCACGTAAAAAAATTCATTCTTCCATGAATGAATGCTGGAAGATCTGGTGTTGACTAGTTGTTGGGTCCTTCGGGTGATATAAAAAAAACCTCCTTCCCTCTACAAGCATACTTTTTTGGCTCAACTAGTACCATGATGCTAAATTAACCTCACACTTGAAGACCCTACAAGCTAGTATGAATCCTATGGTCCATCCTAATTACATTAGGCATCAATTTACCAAGCTGAATGCCAAAATTACAAACATACATCTATAAAAGGATGATGCAACAAGAACTTAATCCCACCTAAATTTGGGCCACATACATTGTTATACACCCTTCGGGAAGAGTATGCATCCTCCGATCCTTCTTTGGGCAGTAAGCTCGGTAGGGAGATAGGGAAATTGTAAACATATTAGATCTATTATGGGTCCCTACACTCGAAAATAATTGTCTGATACTGTGGCACCTTTGAGTGTGAACCCTTGTCACAAGTCAATACCTTCAGCTCCCTACCCAACTTTGTACAATACATAGTCATTAGCCTACTATACAATAATCTGGAGGTGATATTAGTCCCATTAGTATACGAAAATTCAAATTCAACAGTTTGTCTCTTGTACTGAAATGAAATAGAAAATTCTTTAATGGCTCATAAAATACATTGCACAAAAAGGAACATGGCACATCGATGGATCACTGGAATTGTGTATAGATCGAGAAAAGCTAATTTTGTTGCACATGACCTTGTTGTTAGCTTGAAAATCTACACTTAATCATAGATGGATACATTGGGTTCTAAAAGAGGTCGCAAACCTTGCTATCATTGATATGCATATGATAATAAATGTTAGTTCTTTTGCTTTAGAAAAAAGAAGGAAAATTTCCTAATTTGGTCTTATAACTATTCCTAGACTTGGTCCTAAATCCTAATAAAGTTGGAACTTCATCTTGTAAAAATTTATGAATTCTGAACTTGGTCCTTTCGACCAAATTTATGGCAGTTTTGGTCATGTGAGGAGCACATGCCCACTTTTTTTAGGGAAGTTTCGGTATTCTCTCTCCCTCCTTCCAAAATAGAAAAAAAAAAAAAAAAATCATTCCTCCCTCTTTACCCTTTCTCCTTCACTCAAATTAGGGTTCATGGGGTTTGAACTCTCCAACATAAAAACATAAAACACAACGAAACATACAACGACATGTCGACACAAGACACAAAGAAAGAAACAAACAAAAATCAAGATTGGAGAAAATCCGAACTTCAAAAAGGAGCTCTACAAAATTTAGAGTTCAAGCATTCAAGGAGTTATTCTAGGCATTCTTCAAATATTCGAGGCGTTCTTCATTAGATACGTTGGGGAGGCTTTATCAACAAAATATCTACTGTTTGTCACCGAACTTCAGTTGATCCACAAATCACGGATATCGTCAACAAATTGGTGTTTCTTGCTGAAGAGAAGAATCAAAGGGACTTTTTCTCAAATTAGGAAATTGGAGATTTGAACCCACATTTCTTTATATAAATATACTTTATTTGTCCATATTTTTCTTGTCTCTAAATTTGCATGCTTAAAATTTATATGAGAACATATTCTTCCGCTTTCTGTCTCCTTTTAGAATCTCGGTGGTCCTACCATTTTCTATCTGGTTTGGCTGGGAAATTTCAAGTTCCTCCTCTTCACTTTCAATAAGGTCCCTTATCGTCCCAGTCTTAGTCATCAAGGATGAATTGCCAAGAACCCTAATTCGAGTGAAGGAGAAAGGGGGTAAAGAGGGAGGAATGAATATGTATATTTCCTATGGAAAATTCTCTGTTTTAGTCTTATAATTATTTTCGTTTTCCCAACTTGATCCTAAATCTTAAAAAATTAAGAACTTGGTCCTAAATTTTTTAAAATTAAGAATTTGGTACCGTAAATATTTTTATTTTTGTAACTTGGACCTTCTGACCAAATTTATGAGATTTTCTGGTCGTTTAAGTCACATGAGACGCACATATTCAATTTTTTGAGAACATTTTTTATATTTTACCTAATACCTCCAAACTAAAAATGCTCTCATAAAATTTAGTATATGTGCTTCTTATATGACTTAAACGATCAAAAAATCTCATAAATTTTGCTTGAAGAACCAAGTTATGAAAATGAAAAAATTTACAATACTAAGTTCTTAATTTTTTAAAATTTAGGACCAAGTTCAGAAAAAAATAGTTACAGGACCAAGTTCCTAATTTTTAAAATGTAGGACCAAGTTGGAGAAATGAAAATAATTATAAGACTAAAATAGAGAATTTTTATTTTTCTTTTTTGGAGAGAAGGAGAGAGAATACTGAAATTGCCCTAAAAAAAGTGGGCATGTGCTCCTCATGTGCTCAAAAGTGCTGGAAAATGGTACAAATTTAGCCGAAAAGACTAAGTTTAGAATTTGTAAATTGTTACATGATTAAGTTCCTAATTTATTAAGATTTAGGACCAATTCTAAAAAATAAAAAATAATTATAGGATCAAATGAGAGAATTTTTTAAGAAAAAGAAATATAAAAATAAAAACTCATCAAATTTAGATTTTATTTATTTATTTTCCCCCTTTTTTCTTTTATTTGTTATTGAACACATTTCACACCTTTTGGGAGAGAAAAAAAAAAATGCTAAAATTGATTGAAAAAGATTAAGGGTGTATTTGAAGGGTAACTTTTTTTTTTTTTTTAAATGTTTTTTATTTTAATTTTTAATTTTTTAACTTTTGAGTGAAATTGTTCTTGAAAAAAATTTATTTATTTATTTTTGATAAATATGAAATTTATTTTTTAATAATAAAAAGTGTCGTTATTTAAATAATATTTTATTTTTTTAAAAAATTTAATTTTATAGGTATAGTATAATTATTTAATTATAAAAAAACAATTGATGTAAATAAAATCACAAGTTAAGATTTGATTGACCAATAATGAGACGCGGTTACACAATATAGTCTGCGTAGTAGAGTTCTCTTTTCTAAAAATAAATTTGACCAACCGTTTTAGATATGTGTCAAACTCTTATCCCAAACATAGTCATTTTTTTGAGTCCAACTTTAATTAATAATTTTTTTTTTTTAAAAAAAAGAGATATTTAAATACATTATAAATACTTTTTGATTTCAACTTTTTTTTTAAAATAATTAATAAATATTATTCCAAAGAGTACCCACAACTAAAAAAAGTATGTATTCACAAATGAAGATAACTTCATTAAAATCTTTATTTATTTAATAGTTTATATACTTGTTTTTCTTTTGCAAAATAATAAACGGTAAATTTTTTTGTCTTAATTTTCTGATATTTAATAACAAATTTAAATTTAAATTACTTTTTGAGAAAAAATTCTTCTAATGGCAAATTTTTTTACTTAAAAAGTGGGGAAAAAAAAAAAGCGGAAAAAGAAATAAATAAAAAAATTATCGATTTTAGTCCTGTAACTATTTACGTTTTCTGAATTTGGTTTTAAGTCTTTAAAAATACCTAACTAGATCCTATAACTATTTTTAAATTCTGAAATAGGTCCTTCCGGCCAAAATCCTCTCCTTTTCTAGCACTTTCAATCATGTGAGATACACATGCTCTTTTTTTAGGGCATTTTTGGTAATCTCTTCCATCCCTTAAAAAAAAAAAATATAAACTAACTTTCTACTACCGAAATTTCTTCTTCTTCCTCTTCTTCACTTCACTGTAATGGGGAGTTAGTTTATAATTTTTTTTTTTTTTTAAGGATGGAAGAGATTACCGAAAATATCCTTAAAAAAGAGGGTATGTGTATCTCATGTGATTGGGAGTGCCGGAGAAGGGGAAGATTTTGGCCAGAAGGACTTATTTCAGAATTTGAAAATAGTTATAGGATCTAGTTAGATATTTTTAAAAATTTAGGATCAAGTTCAAAAAACGTAAATAATTACAAGACTAAAATCGAAAATTTTCCAACTTAAGTTAAGACCAAAACCCGAAGGTCACATCGGCACGTGGTGGCTGATTCCTCCTGTTATTAAACTACTGCGACTTTCCAGTCTAAACCGTTGAGACAGAGGAAGACCCCTCCCGAACAGCTGTAGCTAGCTGTCCTAAATCCCACCCCCACCCCATGTGCTTGTCCCTCCCCGCATCCATTACGCCCAATCCACCCCACCCCTTCTTCTTCTTCTTCTTCTCCCTCCAAAACTTCTGGGCCTTAAAAATAGTACCACCATCCACAGTTAGACAATGGTAGCCTAAAACTAAAAGAACATTTATGAGAAAAACCTGCACCATTCTTTCTTTTGGCCTTCCCTAAATTCTCTAGATTCTTGAATTGAATTAATTCTTCATCTTCTTTCATCTGTAGAGATTTTCTGTGAGTGTGTGTGTGTGTGCTTTTTTTTGTGGTCATTCCTTTCAAAGATTTGCTAGTTATATTAATTGATTTTGTTCCTATAAATTTTGTCGTCCATTTGTTTATATTAATGCATGGCGCAACTACCACCTAAAATTCCAACAATGACACAAAATTGGGCTTCGTTTCCTTTCCAAATGATGCCATCGTTCCCTTCCTCCACCACCACCTCCACCGCTACCGCCAACGCCGCGTCCTTGTCGCAGCAAAATTCTTGGGTTGATGAATTCCTTGACTTCTCCTCGGCAAGGCGGAACTCTCATCGGAGGTCAGTAAGTGATCCTATCGCCTTCGTTGAGGCTCCTAGTTTTAATGAAGAATGTAGCAGGACCTCTAATGGTGGTGGTGGCGGTGGTGGCGCCATTCCATGCAGCAACAATGGCTTCGAGAAATTGGACGATGAACAACTCAGGAGTATGTTCTCTGACGATGTCCCCGCAATGGGACCTCCGACATTGTCATCTTCCAACCCATGTAGCACTAATCCTTCAACGCCGTCGGATCAGAACAGCGAAAATGATGAGAAAACTGCTGCACCGGACAAAAATTTGCACCCAAAAACCGAACCCGGAGAGGAGGACAGTTCGTGCGAGCCACGAATGCAAACGCAGCCCTCCGCCAATGTTTCCTCAGATGCTATCGTGGATCCAAAGAGAATTAAAAGGTGAATTCCTGACATCGAGCCCTTACTTTGTCCTTGAATTGCTGGAATGTTCATCTTAATTATGCTGGAATTGCATCGCCAAGTTAATATATATATATATATCTTATTAGGGCTAATTTCTCCTTGAATGTCAATCAGAATTCTAGCAAACAGACAATCAGCTCAGAGATCAAGAGTCAGGAAATTGCAGTACATTTCAGAGCTTGAAAGAAGTGTTACAACTTTGCAGGTATATATATATGCACATAATTTTACTGCAATAATTATATCATAATTTGTATAGTGATCTCAATGCATGTATATATATATATATTAATAATTGAAGACAGAGGTATCGGCATTGTCTCCTAGAGTTGCATTCTTGGATCATCAGAGGCTGATTCTTACAGTGGACAACAGTGCACTTAAGCAAAGAATTGCAGCTCTAGCTCAAGAGAAGATTTTCAAAGATGGTAAGAACTCAAATTTACCTAGAACCATTTTAGTCACTTTAAAGGGAGTATAGGATATTACAACTTGCCTGCCTTATTTAGAAGCCACACAAAATCTTGCATAATATCATAGTGGAAATTATTTTGAAGTAACCAAGTTAGATTAATTGATGCATGGCCAACTTCATAATTGGTGTGTGTTAGTAATTAGTTTCCCTTCTTCTTAGATAAGTACATACAATTGCAATCACTCTCACTCTAGACATTTGTTAATTAGTTCCATGAATTTGTAGGTGAAGGGGACAAGAAAGAGCACAAATTTCAAGAAAATTATACAATATAAAACATGCAAAAAAGACAAGTAATATTGGAATTTTGGGTGTTTTCCTAATCGTTTCTAATTTTGTTTTTGTGTAATGGCAGCTCATCAAGAAGCATTGAGAAAGGAGATAGAGAGATTAAGGCAAATATATCATCAACAGAACATGAATAAGATGGGAAATAAGGACACTAATGAAGCAGTCCAATCCTCACCAGTCCCATTATCAAACTTTAACAAGAATGGTACCGATCAAGAATAGTTTCTCTCTCAGAGAGAGAAAGAGAGAGAGAGAGAGAGAGGAGAGAGAAGAGGGCAAAGACTCCCCCCCTCCCCCCACCCCCCCATCCCATGTTTAATAGTGGACCAAAAGTGAGAGGCTATGGTGTGAAATCTGCTGAATCACGTGATGTGTTCCATTCTTCTAAATGTTATAGTGGACCCTTTGACAAGCCTTGCAGCTGGTGGTGGTGGAGCGTAATTCTGTTATAATAAAAGAAAAAGAAAAGAGAGTTGTGGGCACGTGGAAAATTGGGATAGTGGGATGCATGGTAGTAACCTGGATCCAACAGTCTTGATTTTTTTTCCCTGCTGTATTGGGTTCAGAAGGTTAATTTCATTGCCAAATGAAGAAAGAAGATTGAAACGCGCACACAGAATAAAAAAGGGGTGGGGGAGGGGTTTGCTTGGTTCGTGCATTTCATTTTCTTTGGACTTCACAGCTTCCTTCCTTCTTCATTTTATAGGTTAGATTAATTATTTTCAAGATTAGGGTTAGTTCCATTATAATGGTTTGAGACAGTTTTTAAAATGCGTCATGGATTTTTTTTTTTTTTTTCTTTTATTATAGGAAAGGAGGGGGGGAGGTGGTTTGTTGGTGTAGGGTAGTCTTTTAACTTTTGCCTGCATGTGCTTATTTTCCCTTTCTTTTGGGCATAGTAATCTTGTATGCCCACCATTTCTTTCCCTTCCTATATAGGTTTTAATTGCTTGTAAATATGTGCAGGTTTTCTTCAGAAATTCGACTTTACTTTTCTTGCTTGAGTCCTTTTGATACGCTTCTCCAGAGATATGATACCTTTAGTGTTAAAGAAAAAAAAAAAAAAAAAAATCAATTTCAGGTATATATATATATTATTAGCTGGTGAAATCTCATTTTCCAGACAACAAAATCACAAATATATCTTTAATAAGAAATTGTCACTTCTCAACTTAAAAATTAAAATGTACTTTCCATCCCTACAATTTTTTTTTTTTTTTTTTTTTTTTTCAAATAATTTGATCTCTTATGTAATTTAATTGTTTGAATAGATCATTTCCATCGATAGTTAATAATTTTTAATCAATTTTTTTTTTTTTTGCATAAAAAAAGTAATGAATTATTAAAAGATTTAAATTTATTAAGGTATCGTCGATTCTTCTTATAAAATTTTAAAATTTTGTTATATGAGGTAAAATAGACAAAATTAAAATAAAATGGTTATTTTGTTCTTAATAATAATAATAATAATTATTATTATGTATCCAATACATGTTTAATTGTTACCCAAAAGAATCGATTTGGATGATTAAAATTAAGGGATCAATTTATTTAAGAGAAAAAGATTAATTATTATCAAATCCAAGTAATTGAAAATAGTTGAAGGACTAAACTTTGCAATTATCTTAAATTTTTAATATTTAAGGATAAAGATTTATATTTTAAATGTTGAAACTTGACATGAAAATATAAATTAATTGGTAACAGTTTTATTTATAAGTCGAAAGGTCATAAGTTAGAATGATAAGAGGAAAAAATTTATAAAGTTAAAAAAAAAAAAAAAAACATCTGTTAAAATTAAAATATCACTATTTTTTTTCTTTTTAATCTAAATGGACCCTAAATATTATGAAATATTTTATTAGCAATTAAGAATGGAAAATTGGCCATTTTAGTCCTCAAACTAATTTCGTTTGGATAAAGGGGTCCCTGTTCTTTATTTTTGGATAAACGAATCCCCATTCTTTTTTGTTTGGACAAATGGTCCCTGTTTTTTAATTTTTGGATAAATAAATCCTCATTCTTTTTTTGTTTAGACAAACGGATCCTTTTGACCAATTTTATTTAGAAAAAATGTGTTAATTTTTACATTATTTATTATTTTTCTACATATTGTGATAATTATTTTATTTTATTTTTTAATTTCTCATAATTTCTCTCTTCTCTTGATATTTTTTTGGAAAAAAAATTAATCAAAAGGATCCGTTTGTCCAAATAAAAAAAGAATAGGGATTCGTTTATCCAAAAATAAAAAACAAGAACTTCTTTGTCCAAACGAAAAAAGAATAGAGATTCGTTTATCCAAAAATAAAGAACGGGGACCCCTTTATCCAAACGAAATTAGTTTGGAGACTAAAATGACCAATTTTCCAATTAAGAATATAAGATGTAAAAAATGTCTAACTCAATTGGTAACAATTTTATTTATAATCAAAGATGTCATGAATTCGAGACGTAATAGAAGAAAAAAAAAAAAAAAACCTCAAAAAAAAAAAAAAAAAGAAAAAGAAAACAAGAGAAAAAATAG
>JAXGGT010016078.1:0-17762 GCA_035583425.1 Marsdenia floribunda
CATTGGCCCCACCTTACTCCTCGTTATTCGCAATCAACTCAATTCTTTTTGAAAAAAATGAGCTTTCTCAAAAAAAAGTTTCAATCTAAAAACACCCTAAGACTCTCTTCATGCAACCCTTCTTGAATATCCTCTGTTTCAAGAGTCATACAAGTCGAGCTTTCATTGCAAAGATCTACACGAGTTTCTTCAAAATTGACTCATCCATGATGTAATAAAACCGTGAGAAAAATCGAGTAGTATTCCAGTAACAAAGAAACACCCGGAACACTCGTAACCACCAAAACATCACCGCAAAAAACCAGGAAAAGCCACTCAGTCGGAGATCCAGCAGTCACGCAGGGAATTTGAAACTTATCAAAACAAACAGAAGTTGCCAAAAAATGAAGTAGTTACCAAAAAAGACTCAAGACGAGCTTGAGAAAAAAACCTCCCATTTTGGAGGAGCTAACCAAGTTTAAACTTAAAACATTAATATTAATTAATCCTTAAATTTTAAGGAAATTAAATTAAATGTACTTAAATTAGATTAGTTTAGTTAATGAATGTACTTAATTAGTTTACTTAAGTTTAGTTTACTTATTATAGAATCTTGCCTTAAGTTCAGTTAACTCTCTCTTATTGAATAATTTAACTCTCTCTCTTTTATTGAATGTAATTTTAAAGTTTGTTATGACATATCTCATATAAAATATGTAAATTGTATTAGGTGGTTGTCATTTAGATTGATAACTAACCATATTTAAAAAACTTTTAGGTTAATTAGATATTAAACAAATTGTTTTATTAGGTATCACATAATGTCACAATAGTTGTAAAAACTAATTGTAATTTGCTTTTAATTCATTTTCTACATTTATAAATACTAAAAGATAAATATAAATATTTAGTCCCAACAACTAGCAACAAAGAAAAACTCTCTATATATATTTATGTACACTATATAAAATCACTACGAAAAATATTAAATACAATTATCTTTATATATATGTAGGATTTCAATTTAAATTGAGTAGACATACTTAATTTGTCCAAATAAATATAAATATCCATTTTGGTGCTTTTATGATTGTGGAAAAAGTTTAGGTTGGACATCAAATTTCAATTTCAAAGGTGGGGAAATGTTACAAACGTGGGTGGAGCCTTTTAGACGTTCTGTCAATGGAAGTAATGAGTACTTCATATAATGTATCATTATTGATAGTTTTTTCAACATAAAAAATAACTCATAAGTTTTTTATGAAACACATCATTTATAATACGTGTACAAATAACTTTAAATATTATCAATTATGTTGAATGTCAAATTTTTTTGAAGATATATTAATTATTTTATATTATATTCTAATACTTTTTTTTTTTTTTTTAAAAAATTGTGATTTCCAATATACATATATTGTGATTTTTTTTTTTAATTTAAAAGTATATTTTTTATATAAAAAAATATAAAATGATGTTTACGTCATTAAGTTAAAAATTTTAAAATTATTTATTTCCTTTTTCACATGATGAAAATATTTCACTTAAAATTAATTTTTATTTAAAAAAAAAAAAAGAAATATCATACAATGTACTAGAATGTGTGTCTAAATGAATCCAAGTCAAATTTAAAAGCTGGAGCTAAAAGAAAGAGAAAAGAGATATATATATCCCTTTTTTTTTGTCTTTTTTTTTTTTGGCTTAGTGCACTAGATGTCCTAAATGAGTCCCAACTATGGACCGCACCTTTAAGCTATGCCCACATTCAGACTAATCTCTGCTCGAGTTGGGTAGGTCCCTTGTAGGAGGTAAGCTCTAGCCCTAAGTTTTTAAACGGCTACAAACGTGAGTGTAGTTTTGATCCCGCGACCTTACTTAAGCTAAGAGGGCACCTTATTGACTCATTTACGTTTTTGGGTTTTTTACCGATTGTAACCTGGAGTTGAACCCTTGTTTGCAACGAGAAATAAACATGTACCGCCGCAGCAATAGACCTAAAGAAACTTGCATCTATTAAATTTGTATTTATGTTTGTACAATATGTTTAATTGCCTATAGTACACAATTAATATATCCATTGTTCCAATTTTTGTTTTCCTCAGTCCTAGTTAGTTTATGAATCAATTGATTTGCTTTTCTTGGAACATATTCAATACTTTTAGATATTTGGTGTAATATGAGGTCTTTTCTCTTCCTTATGTAATGAAAAAGTGGGGCCTTAATAGCTTCGAGTCAATATTGCAAAGCTAATTTGATTCCATCTTGTATTTTCTTAATTCACCTAACAAAGGTGAACAATTGGTTAAAGTTAGAAGGCTAAAAGCAAAGCTTGGCATACCTCTTTCATCTTGAAGAATTACATTAAATGATGTGATCATTTATCTATGAAGCATCCACATTCATCTTCATTTCATTTTTGAGAGGGCATTTCCACTTAATATTTTTTGGTGAACTTTCTCCAGTTTGCGGTTTGGTAGCTTTGATGGGGTGATGGAGGTGATGGATCTATTTTCTACATAGCCTCACCATCTCAATTATCTCTAGAAATTCTATGGATCATGATCAAGGATATTGTGGATTGTTTTTGATGGAAAACACATTCATTCTTGGCTTTCCAAATATTACATATGAGAACTACAAATTTTCTTATTTCCTCCTATTACGATGAAGCATATAGAATTCCACAATATCTATGATCTTGTGGGTGTTCTGTGCCTTCTTTCTCTCATTATTCTGTTGAACTTAAAAAAAAATATAAAGTCAAGAATATGAAAATTACTGTCGAGGTATAAGAGAGAATTTTGAGAGAATATTGATGCCTGTGTTATCTTAATGGAATATTATGTCTTTTACAGGCAAACAAATAAAAGACATGTTACCCACTAAACTCTCCACCGACATAATAAAATCACTTTCTCAACTAATTCAAAATAACTGAGCATTATCTCTGTCATGAAGGATAAAAATAAGATAAATCAAACTACTCTCTAAATAATTTAAAATAAATTAAACTAATTCATCTACAAAAATAAGAGAATTACGTAGGTGTTGTATTTTAACACTCCTCTTAAACACCAACTTTGAATCAATTTTCTATCCCAAGTTTTTAATAGAAAATTTCAAGTTTGCAACCATTCATCCCTTTTGTGAAAAAATATGCAATTTGATCTTCTGTCTTAATATGCCATAACTCAATCTTCCCTTATAAAACTTTTTCTCTGATACAGTGAGAATATACTTTCACATGCTTGCATGAAATTCTGAATTTTCTACTAATTGTATAGCTAATAAATTATCACAATATAGAGAAATTGCGTAATTTGTTGGTTGATATAAATCCCTCAATAAATGTAAAAGCCAAATCATGTCTTGAACTACCATTGTTGCAACCCTATTTTCTGCTTTTGTTGTCAATCAAGACACAGTTAGCTGTCTTTGCTACACCAAGAAACTGCAACTAATCCCATCATAAAACCATAATTTGTGGTGGAAAGTCGATTATCATGATTACCTACATAGTCTACATCACAATAACCAACTAATCTGTAATCTTCACCTTTTCTATACAAAAGTTCATTACCAAATGTATTCTTTACTTTTCTCAAAATTTGATGCACAACTCCTAAATGAGTTTCCCTTAGACTTTAGGTTTAAGGACAAAGCAAATATCAAGCCTAGTTAAAGTTACATAAATCAAACTACCCACCAATTGGCAATGCATTGACACATCTTTAAAATCACCCCCTTCATGAGCACATAATTTGGCATTTGGATCTATCTAGCTCAAATTCCTTTGCAATGAAATATCCTAAATTTCTTCAACATCAAAAGTTTTTGAATCTTTTACATTTGCTTCTTCTATTATTGCAGCTAGCAAATCTAGAAGTTAACTTCATGATTTTGATAGATCTCCTAAGTGTTGTTGATACTTCTCCATTATGTCCTCCTTCTTCACTTGGTTGTGGATATAGACTAGGTTGCCGAGGACTTTCATTAATGTCTCTGTTTATATCATCATTTTCCCCTTCTGTTGTATTCAACTTCACTTGCACAAATTTTGGTTCATACTTTGGAATCATCCACATCTACACTTTTTTGTTTTTCCGAGGGCCACCATGAAGAAGATTCATCAAATACCACGTTTTGAGATGTGTAGCATTTTCAGACACATGATCACAACATAATCTCCACCTTTTTCTTTGATTGTCACAGCCCACAAAAATACATCTAACAACCATTTTGCAATTTTGCTAAATAAATAATTAGGTACAAATACATAGCATACACATAAAAAAAAATGGAAAAATGCAGGTTTGATATTCCATAATAATTTAAAGGATGATATAAAAGGTAACCTTTGTTGAGGAAGCCTATTGATCACAGAAGTAGCAATATTCATTGTCTTTGCCTAAAACTGTTCTCATGAAGCATACTCTTATAAGTTTCTAAGTTTTTGCTAGATGTCTATTCTTCCTTTCAGCTACGAAATTTTATTGTGGAGTATTTAAACATGTGAATTATTGTTGCATTCCACATTCTTGAAGATATTCAAGAAAATCATGTGAAGCAAATTCTCCACCATTATTTGTCCTCAAGCATCAAATAATCTTCCTAATCTCACGTTCATCTAATGTTTCAAATTCTATGAACTTTGAAAAAGTATCATATTTTCTATTTAAAAAAGACAAACATACATACTTGGAATAGTAATCAATAAAGATCACCATGTATTGTAGTCCACTCATGGCAGCTTGTTTGACAAGTCCAAAAATATTTGAATGAACTAGCTCCAATGGATTATTTGTTTTATATTTGGACTACTTATATGGTAATTGATGAGCTTTGCCATAGTGACATTTGGTACATATTGTATCTGCTCTGATCTCAAGTTTAGGTAGTCCCTCACCATTAATTTTTTTCATTATCAGATCCAATTTATAATAACTTACATGATTTAATCGCATGTGCTACAAATCTGTGTTAGTAATAGTGCCCTCGGCCTAGTATATGGAAATGGTATTTTGATTATTAAGATTTAATTTATTATTATAAATTTGCATATATTTATTATATAATAATATCCTTGAATGATATTAAATTTTCTAAATGTCCCTAATCAATTATTGTTATGGAAACAACAATAAATTAAATTAGTATGAAGTTTGATTGATATTCATGAGATGAATAAGTGTATAGGATACAAATCGAATTCATATATATATTTGTTGAGAACAAATATTGGATTGACCTACTTTGAGATTGCTACATGGGTCAAAGTCATAAGTAATCTCTAATAGTTATGTCATTGAATCCTTTAGACCTAAAATTACTATGGTTCTCAACATGAGGATAATTATGCTTTGACATAATCAAACATTGTCTTTAATTAGATGATTATAAAGACTATGTTTGAGCATGATAAGAATCATGTAGTGAGATATATGTAATTGAGATGAAATTTGTCCCTCTTATTGTAAGAGAGATATCTTTGGCTCCTCGACAATTGAGATTGAGAAAACTCATTGTTGTACTCAAATAAATTGATAGTGATCAATATCATGTGTTTACAGTCTAATTTGGTTTTGAGAAATTAAAGATATAATGATATAAAGTTGACTTTTATCCATCCTTTATATTCTATAAGATATCATGACACAAAAAGATTATGTCATGAGCTATATGAAGGTTCTCAATCTCGAATTATGAACTTTTCATTTAACTTGTGCAATTATAATGTCTTGCTAGAGGTCACTTATATCTTGTGGGCTCTAAATATGATTTGGGCCTATTGCAAATGTTAATTGAACCTATAGGGTCGCATAATAAGAACGTACCAGATTACTTATGATTTATTACTACTCTCTGTATTAATTTAAAATAATAATATTATTTTAAATTACAAATAATAATCTTTTATTTATTTAAATTGTCTCATTGGACAAGAAATTTATATAAAATTAGGTTAAATAAGGAAATTCTTATATGCTAAGGATTAAGGCTTAAAATATTATTTAAAAGGAGTTTTAAATAAATAATAATTTTGGGTGTTTTTGGACTAGTTTTTTTTTAGGTTAACTAATTTTTTTCAAGTTGAGTGAAGAGATTTGCGGAAAATGAGAAATAACTTGGAGAATGTGAAAAAGTTGTCCAGTAAATGGGGTGCAAAAAAATTATTTTTTATAGGTGTAATAATGATATAATTATTATATTATTAAAGAAGTAAAGTGACGTATTGATACGTACTCCCATAGCTTTCATGTTTTTTTTTTTCTTCTGCATGTTGATTGACAATGAAAAGTAGTGTGTCAGTTGTTGTCCAAACAAATACCCCCAACTTATTTTGAAAATGAGTAGAAAATTAAAAAAAAAAACTCTAGTCCAAAAACAGCCTTAACTTTTAATAAAACCCTAGGATATATATGCATATGATGTATCACGATTCTTAAAGAGGTGAACATATGTTCTTGATTCGTTCTAGAGAGAGAAAGTTGCTTGAGATTGCAAACAATAAAAATTCGTAAATTGTAATTTTGATTAATTAAGTCGTAAATAAAATTTCAACCAATTACTTTTTATTGTTTACTGGGACGAATCATCATATGCTGGCACGTGGCAATGATCACCACCAAGGGATTCTTATCTTGTCATCTCTTTCTCTATAAATAGAAGAGTAAGAGAGGCTTCAGACAATAAGATCTTGAAGATAGCGAAGCTTTGCCATATCGGATTTTTCCCCTTCCAAGTTCATTCTATCTTCGAGATTAGGCCTCAAAGGCCCTTAGAGAAATCAGATCAATTATTTATAGATAAAAAGATTGAGATCAAGCCTCAACGTCCCTCGAAGTTAGATCTATTTCAACATCAAGTCAAAAAACCCTTGAAACATATTAGATCCAATACCATATTCGTTGACAGATCTAGATCAAGTCCAAGAGGCTCTCGAATCCACTGACAAAAAGAATCAGTACAGATAGATAGAGATTTTTAACCCATACTTTAAATTAATAAAATATATATTTTATTCATTGATTTCGTGTGCTTGTATTTTTCATTTATATTTTTGCAAACGTGAAATCGTTGTCCACAATTTCTGGTACGCCTAATGGGACAGTCTCTACTATTCATCTCTTTTTTGTTAAAATATTTCCCAAGATCTCATCAATAAAGTCAAAGAATGATTATATCAACAAAGTTGTTTCAAATGATGTTATTTCTGATGTAAACATTGGCATTTCCATACCTAAAGCATATGCTAGGGCCACTACTCGAGCATAAAGGGGCATTTTGTCATTATCAGATCGTGGATATGATTCGACAAAATCAAAAGGTGTGGGTCTTGTTTCAAACTTTGCAAATATTGTTTAATGGGATTTGGTGTCGAATGCTAGTGATCATGAAGATGTTGCTGCGAATTCATCAATCATGTCCATTATGATGGTGGATACTACAATAATTGAAGAACACTTGGAAAATTTGACCAAGATCGTGAAAAATCTATTGAAAAATCTGCACAACAAGATCTCATGATTGCTCAATTTATGAGTAATAGTGGCAAATCCAATCAAACCGCACAAAGACATGTTGAGGAAGCACGATAGATGTTTCCTTCAAGCAAGGAGAAAAGTTTAATGATTCTGAAACAGTCAAGATTGTCAAAAAACAATCTCAAATGGTTAATGTATCCAAAAAAGTCTAACAAGAATGAGCAATTCAAGTTTCTACTGATGAATTCATATAGATAAGTGAATTGAAGAACTTTATCAAAGGTATGTTAAATGATATGTGTGCAGGATATTCAAAGCCATATTCAAGAAGAATTAAAAACTTGAAGATGCTCATAGGCTATCTTCCTCCAAAGTTGAAGCAACTTGATGGCAGAGGTAATCCTAAGTAGCGCATTGCTCATTTCATGGAAACATGCAATAACGCCGACATAGATGGAGATCTGTTAGTAAAATAATTTTTTCGCTCCCTCAAAGGAAGTGTATTCGATTGGTAAACTAATTTACATCCCAAATCAATTGATAGTTGGGACCAACTTGAAGTGAAATTCTTAAATAGTTTCTATAGCACTTATCAAACAATAAGTATGCTCGAGCTAAGTCATACAAAGCAATGGGAGGATGACCCAGTTGTTGATTACATTAATCAATGGTGAAGTTTGAATCTGAATTGTAGAGATCAATTGTGTGAAAAATCTAATATCGAAATGTGTATCCAAGGAATGCGTTGGAATCTTCAATAAATTTTCAAAGACATTCAACCAAAAATGTTTGAGGAATTGGTTACACGCGGACGAAATATGGATTTAAGTATTATTGTCAATCAAACACTTGAAACTGATGTTGAACAAAAAGAATATCAATGTGAAAGTAATATTGCATCAAAATCTAAAGACAAAGAGTCAGTTTCAAATACTAATGATGCTTGAATTCAAACCATCAAGTTTCTCCTTGATGCATAAGGTTAAACTTCACGTTACTCCTTGATAAGAGTATAAAATATCTTCTAAATAAACTACTCATGAATAATAGAAAAAAGTTAAAGTTAAAGTTTCTACATGTTTAATGAAGTCTCTTTGACACGAGCATAAATTGTCTACATGTTAAAGATAGAGGCTCCTTGACCCGAGTATAAACTGCCTGCATGATGATATGAAAGCTCCTTGTCACGAGTGTAAATTGTTTTCATGTTTAAATGAATGCTCCTTGGTATGAGCATAAACTATCCCCATGATACTATGAAAGCTCCTTGACACAAGTATAAACTGTGTACATGTTGAAAATATTTGTCCTTGACACAAGCATAAATTGTCTGAATGATGATATGAAGGCTCCTTGAGATGAGTGTAAACTGTTTGCATGTTCAAATGAATACTCCTTGGTACAGGGATAAATTGTCCCCATGAGGCTATAGAGGCTTCTTGACACGAGTATAAATTGTCTACATGTTGAAAATATTTCTCCTTGACAAGAGCATAAACTGTCTGCATGATGATATAAAGACTACTTGACACGAGTATGAACTTTTTATAAGTTGATATGAACGTTGATCCAAGACACATGAATTAAAACTCCATGTTACTCCTTTGATGCATGAGGTTAAAATGCAAATTTGAACTACGTTTGAATTGATTCCCCTATGAGATATGTAGACAACTTAGAAGAAGATTCTAAGTGCAGTCATAATTAAAAAAAAAAAAATCAATCACAAAAAAAGTTCGACAAAAAAAGAGAGAGAATAAAAAGTATATATATATATATATAATAATAATAATAAAAAGAAAGAAGAAAAAATAAAAGAAGAAGAAGAAGAATTGTATAATTAAATTTGGTTCTTTTATTGATAATATGTATATTTACCAAAAAAAAAAAAAAAAAAAAAAAATAAGAAAAAAAAAAAAAAAAAACGAAACGAAACGAAACGAAAAAAGAAGATTAACAATCGGGTAATCAACTCTTCTATGACCAAGCTAAATTTTTCATAGCAAGTAGGGAACACATTTTTATTGAATTTGAACGGTGGAGATCATTTTTCAATGATTGAATTTTTTGGTATTATTTCTACAACATAAGGAATCTAGAAGTTTCTAGTTTCTCAGCAATTTGCATCTTTCTAACGATTGGAGCATCAATTCTTCACCGATTAGGTTAAATGTTTGACAATAAATGACACATTTTTCTTCAATTTGAACAGTGAAGATCAATTTTCAACAATCGGATTTTCATGTATTAATTCCACGACATAAGTTGTCCAGAAGTTTCTAGTTTTTTGGCAGTCTGCATATTTCTAACGATTGGAGCATCAATTCTTCTCTGATTGGCTTGAATTTTTTATAGTAAGTGGTTGACACATTTACCTTCAATTTCAACTATGGAGATCAATTTGCACTGGTGGAATTTTGAGATATTTTTGCCTCAACATAAGCTGTCTAGAAGGCTCTAATTTTCTGGCAGTCTGTTTATTTCTAACAATTGAAGCATCAATCCTTCTCCAATCAACATGAAATTTTTATATAAAATAGAAGACGCAATTACAAATTTGAATGGTGGAGATTAGTTTTCAATGGTTGGATGATGAGATATTATTTTTGTAATATAAGGTGTGCATGTGTTTTTATGTTTTGAAAGTGAGTTGATTTTAGGAGATTGGATGACCAATTCTTCTCTGATAAGTTGATGGCTCGTTGATGACTCCTTCATGTTGATAGCTCCTTCATGATGGCTCATTGATGTTGATGGGTCCTTTATGTGGATAACTCCTTCATGCTGAAGTTGGAAAATTTCACGGTTAAATTTGCAATGTCAATGGCTACTTGATGTTGAAATTGAGAAAGTCAATGAATCCTTCACGTTGAAATTATTAAATTCAATGACTCGTTCATGTTATTGAAGTTGGTGCCTCGTTAATGTTGAAGTTGATATCTCCTTCAAGTCATTGGTGAAGTTGATGATTCTTTCAAATCGTTGGTGAAGTTGATATATCTCCTTCAAGTTTTCGGTAAAGTTGATCACTCCTCAACTTATTAGCAAAATTGATGATTTCTGCAATTTGAGAATTTGATGAATCCTTCAAGTTGATGTTCATAAAATTTGTGAAATTGATGACTTTTTTCAGTCAATATTGAAAAAGATTGAAAAAATTGACAAAATTATGAAAAGGAATAGCACATTTGTTGGAGCCCTTGAAACAAATTTTGATTTATCGATCAATTGAATCATTCGTTGAATTATCATCTAAAAATCTGCAATAAAAAAACTTACCATTTGATTTTGTCACGAAAATCTCTCGAATTGTATGAATTTGTCATAAAGATGTGGAGACCGCCAAGTGAATACAAGTCCCAGATTCAAATTAAGAGCTTGCTAATGGAGGTAAGGATTAAAGATGCGTGAAGGCTTCGAATATGCATCATGGATGATAGATGGCAAAAAACTTACCTATGTAAGATGATGGAGGCCTTCAATTTGCATAGATTAACAACCCACAAGACTTCTCTAGGTTGTTGGTAAAGAAAAAAAAAATTAGTGTTACAAGAATTGAAAAAAAAAGTCAATGTTTATGCACAAAAAAAAAAAAAAAAAAAAGTTATGTTAAAGAAAAAATGAAGAGGAAATGAGATTAAAAAAATAATAATAAAGGAGAAGATTTTTTTTAAAAAGGAGAGAAGCAAAATGTGAGACGTCTTTATTAAAGAAAAAGATTAAAAAAAAAAAAAAAAAGTTAAAGGGAGATATTTTGCTAGGAGATTCTTGAAATAGGAAGAACTTCTGCCATCTTCGACCTTACACGAATGAGACACGGATCACAATTTGAGTGCCCCTTTATATAGGTATCAATCCAAGAGGGAGCAGAAAGTCTTCTAACTCTTATTGAAGTCTATATCTATTTTATCTCCCACAATATCTAGATGTCAATCTTTGATTCTAAAATATCTCCTAAAAATATATATGAATCGTATTTATTTTCGGGTCAAAATTCAAATATATAATTTGAGTCAAATATTGATTCGTAAAATTATATTTTATTTTAAAAAATATGGATCATAATTATCTAGAGTCAAATTCAAATTTATAATTCGATTCAAATTTTATTCGTAAATTATTTTTAAAATTTGATTTTACCTACAGATCATAATTAACCTAGGTCGAATTCAAATTTATAATTTGATTCATAAAACATATTTTGAAATTTGATATTATCTATGAATAATATTTATTCGCGAGTCAAGTTTAAATTTTTGATTTGATTCAAATTTTATTCGTAAATATTATATATAATCTATGAGTTGTATTTATCTTTAAGTCAAATTGATACATATATATATATATATATATATATATATATATATATTTGATTTCAAATTGATTCATGTAAATATATATATATATATATATATACAAAAATATTTATCTCCTATTTTATATCTTGAGTAAAATTTAATATAAATAGTTTAATTCAAATAAGACGAGATAGAAATAAATTGAAACAAGCCCTCGTGACAATTATTCAAATTAGCCCGTACACAAGTTACGAAGGGGCAGTTTTTAAACCGTAAAAATTTGTAAATCGTAATTTTTATTAATTAAGTGATAAATAAAATTTCATCTAATTACTTATTACTTTTTACCAATTACTTTTTATTGTTTACTACGATGAATCATATGTTGACACATGGTGATGGTCACCACCAATGGACTCTTACCTTGTCATCTCTTCCTCTGTAAATAGAAGAGCAAGAGAGGCTTTAGACAATAAGATCTTAAAGTTAGCAAAGCTCTACCTTATTAGATTCTTCCCCTTCCAAGGTCATTCCATCCTCAAAATTAAGCCTCAAAGGTCCTTGGAGAAATCAAATCAAATATTGATGAATAGAAAGATTGAGGTCAAGCCTTAACAGCCATCGAAGTTGGATCCATTTTGAGATCAAGTCAAAAGACAATTGAAACATATGAGATCCAATACTATATCCATTAACAGATTGAGATCAAGCCTTAACAGCCATCGAAATTGGATCCATTTTGAGATCAAGTCAAAAGATACTTGAAACATATGAGATTCGATACTATATCCATTGATAGATTGAGATCAAGCCCAAAAAGCCCTTGAATCTATTGACAAAAAGAATCAACAGAGATATATTTTATTCATCAATTTTGTGGTTGTATTTTCATTTATATTTTAGCAAACATGAAATTGAATCCACAGAGACGTTCTTGAGAAAAGAAAGTTTCTTTAGATGTTCTTAAATCATTTTGATACGTCCTTGAGAAAAAGATACTTTCTTGAGATGTTCTTGTTCTTGAAAAAGAGAGTAAAAACCAAGAAATCGTTTTTGAGAAAAATGAATTCAAACTAGCATTTGAATCTTCCAATTGTTGATTGTTCCTGTGTGGATACTTATAGAGGGTAGTCATCTTTCACAGAGAGAACACCTTTGAGATCCGAAGAGGTCATTGAAGCTTTATTCTTGGTCTGACAGTAATACTCTTTTAGATAATCGTGCAGTTAATTCTTCTCCGATCATGATGAAATTTTTAATGTAGGTAGAGGAGACATTTTGCTTCAATCTAATGGTGGAGATTGATTTTCAATGGTTGGATTTTGAGACATTAATTCTTCAATAGAAATTGCATCTTCAATTTGACAATTATAATTGTTTAGATGATTGGGTAATGGATACATCATTGATCAAGCTGAATTTTTGAAAAAAGGTAGAATATATGTTAAGCGTTATTATGAATGGTGGAGATTGGTTTGTTGGATTTAGAGTTATTAATTATGCAATAAAAGCCCTATCTTCATTCTGGTAGTTTGATTTGTTTAGACAATAGTCTGATTCATTTAGGCGATCTAATGTTCAATTCTTTTTCGATCGAGCTGGAATTTTGACACTAGGTAGAAAGAGATACTTCTCTTTATTTTGATCAGTGACGATCTATTTTCAATGGTTGGATTCAGAGAAATTGATTTGGCAATAGAAGCTATATTTTATGAGAAGTTTCAATCATAGTCAGCGCTAAAAGATTCCAAGAAAGAAATTGCCAAAAAGGTATTTTTTCGACAACCTTCTCTTTTGATTTGATTGAAAGCACCGGTGATCCTTGGTGGTTTAGAAGAAAGTTTTATTTTACATTTGCGTTTTTGTTCCCGAAACCCAGCAATCTGTTTTTTCGAACTTTCTTGTTTTGTCTACATATGTAGGCTCTACAAACATAATATAAATTGAATCTTCCCAACATCCTTGCATTATAGGCTTATTTGTAATCTCCAACTCACGATATACCTTTACATCTTGCAGGCCGAATAAAACAAAATGACTTGAAGATGTTAATTCTGTCACAGTCAAAATATTTTTCTTCATACTTGGAACATGACAGACATTTTGAAGGGAAACCTCCTTAGCATCTTTCATAGGGAAACAACGGTACTTGCCAACATGAGCTAAATATTGGCAAATTTGAATAATTTACTATTAGATCACTCGTCTCCCAATGTATTCTGGTAAGTTTTTCTCTTTATCACCTATCAAATGATTTGAACATCTAGAATTAATGATCCAATCACTCTCATAATTTACCTGTTTTATGCAATCATTGTCCTGACTAACTCCTCTTCTACAACAAAAAGATCCTTAGCATCCCATTCTTCATCATTCTTATATGTTACAATATTACTCTCCAAACTCCTTTCAGAGTAACAAGCTTTTGCCATGTAACATCTTTCCACAATTGTAACATTTTTCCTCACATTTTCTACCCATCACAAAATTTTAAAACTCCCCTTGAATAATTCTTTCCTTCATTTTGATGATTTTTCCTCTATCATCGGTTATTTTTGACGCACCAAAGTGTTGTTGCTTTGAACTTCTTTGACTTTTGTTAGCATAAAGTGCTTCATCTTCACCCTTCAATAAAACTCCATTTATTTTCTTAGCGAAGGATTCTTGAACAGCAAGAAAATTCTCAAATTCAACAAGTGATGGCTGATTTTGCCATCCTTGTACTGCAGCAAAAAAAACCTCTATACTCAGGTTTCAGACCATGGACAATTATTATTTTCATCCTGGTCTCTCTAGATCCAACTATGATATCTCATAACATATATGGAAATGTTGAGTAATTGTCATGCTCAATTGTGATACAAACAATAGTTCATTCTCCAGAACTTGGAGTCTTGTATCATCCTTCTTTGAGAAAAGCTTAAGAAATATATATGAAGCTTCTGTGGGAGTTTTAACGTATTGTTTGTATTCTAACACGTCTTCTTCGGCAGTAGTTTTCAATGCAAACATTGCTTGCCTGCTTTGATCTTTCACTTTCTCAACATACCATTTGCAACTTCTACCTTTTGTTGTATAGCGTCTTTTCCATTGACAACTTCCCGTAAGTCTTGTCCATGCATATAAGACATTATACAAGTGGACCAAGACTTATAATTTTGATTGTTGAGCTTTTTAATTCCACTAACAACTTGTAAATCACTCATATTTGAAGTTTGATATAAGGAAATAGGCTCTTCGAATTTGACATAAGGAACTTGACTCTGATACCTGAATGATGAACTTAAAAATAAAATATAAGCTTAGGAACATGAAAATTATTGTTAAAGGAATAAGAGAGAATTTTGAGGGAATATTGATGCTTGTATTACCTGAAAGGAATATTATGCATTTTATAGGTAAATAGATAGAAGGCATATTCTCCAATGATAGATGACATGTTATCCAATAACTATCCAATAACTCTCCACTAAAATAATAAAATCATTTTATCCACTAATTTAAGGTATTGAGCATTATCTATGTCACTAAAGATAGACATATGATAAATCAAACCACTATATAAATAATAATTTTAAATTAAATTAAATTAAATTATCTGCAAAAATAAAGAAAGAAATTATGTTGGTGTTTTATTTTAACATATTCAGCCCAAATTCTACCCAAACTTGCTTTTCTCTATTGAAGTGGAACAAAACATGGAGTGCATTTTCCTTTTCTTTTCTACACCACAAGCATAGCTCATTTATATACTTTAACCAAACACTTAAGACAGTATTTACTGGGAGTTAGTTATCACAAAATTTCCATAGGAGTTGGATATGTTTTGGTAAACTTGGTAGTTTCCAAAGCTGATTCCAAAAGCTGCATAGTTTGCTATTATCCGAGAAAGAGTGTAGACATTTTTTCATTTTGCTCCTTTGCTGCCATAGTCAATACCCACTCTTCATTGTGTAGCTTCCTTTCTCTGTTGAACACCCAAACTTGTGTATCTTCAGTCCATACCTCTCCTGTAGCCACACGAAGATCTTTACAATATTCTTAAACTTTTCCACATTCCATGCAATTGTGTTAGGGAAGAAAAATACAGCAACAGTTTGATCCCTTCCTTGAGTAGATGCTTCATTCAGAGTGCCAAGCCTTTTCCCATCTTCCTTTCTCAACCAATTTGAATCCAAGAATTTGACTTGTGAGCTTTACCAATTCTTCAATGTACATTCCATAAGTAATGCCTTTAGTCTTTAAGTATGCTTCTCCAAATGAAGAATATATTATTCTTGACTTCACAATATGGAAAGACCATATTTTGAAATGCCCAAGAAATGATTTTAGATTCTTATATTTTTTCTAAGCTTGTTTAGTCAGGAGAGCATCTTACAACCTCTATTAATACACTTATATATCTAAATATAAAAAATTTTATTTATTTATTTAAAGATTGGTAAATTTAAGTCCTCAAATCTTTTTATTTTTGATAAATTAGGTTCTCAATTATTTATTTATATTTTTTTAATCATTCATATTTGTATTTATTATATGTTTTATCCTTTTTAATTTAAAATGACAAAAAATAAAATAGAAGTGTTATTATTTTAGGTTTAAAAAACAAAATTAAGAACCAAAGTTGTAAAAGAACTATATACAACAATGTTTTTTATTTATTTTATGAAAAGATGTCACCCTTTATTATTTTTTATTTGTCATATTGGGAATAAAATAATTTTTAATATTTATTGTCTTTTCTCTTAATAATCTTTATATAATACTTAATATCTAACAATTATTTATTTATAAAAAACACACAAAATTATATATATATATATATATTTCTAAATATACGAGCATTTTTTTATATGATAGGTAGGGGAATTTTTTTTTTTTTTTTTTTTCAAAAACGCATATTCTAAAGGCGTCTTTTTTATATGAAATTAGATTGCCCTGCCTCAGACCCCGAGAATGATAAAAAACCAGGCAAGGTTGTCAATTCATAAGCAGAGAAAAAAAAATCGATCCAACACATTTCATAATACATCCAACATTCCGGAAAGGCTATTATATTAAGCATAAAATTATGATAGTTTCATTCAATACGATCATATGCTTTCTGCATATCTAACTTCAAACCCATATAAGATTGATTCTGACCATAGGAAGGTGTGAAACCACGAAAACATTCAAAAGCTACAATTGCATTGTCTGTAATTAATAAACCAGGTTCAAAGGCCCATTGTGAAAGATCAATGAGAGAAGAGATTGCAAACTTCAACAAATTACTCAACTCTTTAGAAATAAGTTTGTAAATCAAATTACGGAGACTAACGAGATGGAAATCTTTCATTCGGTGCACTATTCCACCTTTGAAATTAAAACAATAAAGAAATGGTTAATCTTATCAAGATCAACTTTCCTTGCAAAAAATAATCAAGACGAAAGGTAGGATATCAACATTAATATTAGGTAAAAAAAAGTTTAAGGAATATACTGTGCATTCCATCAGACCCAAGGGCTTTTGTGTTGGGCAATTCAAACGATGCCTTTTCAATTTTATCCACACCAATTGGAAGATTAAGAGTGTACTGTTGAGATTGTGGAAGCCTATTAATTGGCAAGTCATTCACGTTCAAATGGTGAAATCATTGAGTTTAAATAAATCAACCAAAAAATGAGTCCTTGTAGTTTGGAGATCAAATGGAGAATAAACCACCAAATCATCATCCCTATGAAGAAAATCAATCTAGTTGAAGGAAACCAATGTGTAAAATTCTATAGGTTTGCTAGCTCGGATAAAGCTAGCTAGGTGGCAGCCGTTGAAAGCCCACTTGGCAGACCGCACTCCAGGAACCATTTGAGTCCTCACAATGGACCAGAGCCCGCTTTGCCCAGATTTGTTATAGGACACATCAATAGCTGGTGTGTGCTATGTGTGTGATTAAAAATCGCATAAAATCGAATCAAAATCAAATCAAATAAATCACATAGAACTGTCACGTAAACTAGCACA
>JAXGGT010016088.1:0-17762 GCA_035583425.1 Marsdenia floribunda
TATGGACGACAATATTACTGTTGACTGTAATGATGCTGGAGTGAAAGTTTGGGAAGTTCAAATTCAGGCATCAATGTCTGAAGTCCTTGACAATCGTGTAGATTATCATCCTTGGAATTCAGTGTTTCTTCAAGAGATGTTAAGTCCTGTTTTAAGCCATGTCAAGGTTCAACTCAGCTATTTTGAATGCGGTGGAATATCTGTAGTAATTTCCTTTTCACACAAGCTGGGAGATGCAATTACAATGGCCAACTTCATTAATGATTGGGCTGTGATAGCACGTGGATCACAAGAGATTCCAACTCCAGCACCTGTCCTTTCGGCGGCTTCTATCTTCCCACCTCCTAATGATACAAATAGTAAAACATCCATGGTGAAAAGTAGTACTCTTGTTACTCAGAGGTTTGTCTTCTCTAATTCGAGTATATGTGAACTTAAAAAAAAGGTGGCAAAAGAGACAGAAATCAAGAATCCCACTCAAACTGAAGTTGTCACGGCATTGATCTTTAAGTCCGCTATGTCTGCAGCAGCAAGGTTAAACTCGCTCCCATTTAAGCCATCTTCATTAATGCAAATTATAAATTTTCGTCCTCTAACCATCCCACCATTGTCCGAGAAAATGGTGGGAAATTTAGTAAACAGATTTGTGATAACTGTGGCAGAAGAAAAAGAAATGACCCTTTCAAAAATCGTAACTGAACTAAGAAAATTTAAGGCGGAATGTGTGGACACTCACAAAGCACGTCTTGAAGGAAA
Source organism: Marsdenia floribunda (assembly GCA_035583425.1). Taxonomy (NCBI): domain Eukaryota; kingdom Viridiplantae; phylum Streptophyta; class Magnoliopsida; order Gentianales; family Apocynaceae; genus Marsdenia; species Marsdenia floribunda. The sequence goes on from JAXGGT010016088.1 coordinate 757, forward strand.
GGAATTTATGGACCAACTTTCAAGAAGCTGGATAGAAGATGGAAAAAAATTAAAGCATAATTGCTTTGACATGTATACATCCAGCAGTTGCTTAAGAATTCCATTTTATGAAGCTAATTTTGGATTTGGAAAGCCCATATTTGTGTGCACACCTGGTGGATTATTCGACCGAGTCATTCTTTTGATGGGCACTCCGAGGGGTGACAAGATTGATGCATTTGTTACATTGAAACAAGATCAAATGTCCATTTTTGAACATGACAAGGAGCTTCTTGCTTTTGCTTCTTTGAATCCAACAATTTGTGTTGCAAATTAAATTTTCTTGTTTATTGTATCTTTTGTTTGGAATAATAATATTAGTAAATTCTACTATTATTGCAACAAAGATTTAATTTTCGTCGTTAAATTCATTTTTTAGAAAGCTACAGGTTGAAATAGAGTTCATGATTAGTTACATAGACATTATAGGCTTCAATGTTGTTCCTTATGTATCTACATTGGAAAGTACTAGTTATGTGATGGTTGAATTAAACTGTTGACCAAACCCTTTTCTGGAACCTTCTCCTCAATTCTTTATTTGTAAAATTGAATTATTACTTATTTTTTAAAAAATTAATTAATAAATTAATTTGTATTATAAAATTACCTCTTTAATTTATAAATCTTTATTTTCGTTCAAAATTTTAATCATTTCTTTTCTATATTCAAAACTCTATTTATAATAATATATATATATATTAAATAAAAAAAGATGATTAGGAGCTACTCTTTTTGACCCTAACCGAACCACAACACCAAATATTAAAATCTTAAATCCTATTTTAAAAAATTTAAAAGAAAAACAAAAATGGCAGTTCTATATTCTTTATTTTTAAACCGAACCCCTAAACTCTAATTATGAAAAAGAAAATAAAAATAAAAAATGACAATTTGTCCAGTCGTTGATTTTTAGTCCCAATTTCTCCATTTTTATAATGTTTTTGTTCACTATCATTTCTATGTATTATTTTTGAGCAAAATGACAAGTTTTTGATCGTGATTTATAAAAAATAATGCAATAAAAAATGACAACTGAAAAAATTGTCGTATAGTTGCTATTTTAAGCAAAACATTGATTAGAAGACTAGAAACAACGACTCCCTTATTGCCGTTTTTAGTTATGTAACAATGCGTGTGGTGAAAAGTGTATATATATATATATATATATGTATGTTAAAATAGATGGCATGCATCGAATGATCAAAATAAGGGTACTTACAAATTAAAATAGAAGTCATCAACAAAATATTAGATATTACTATATTTTTTTTTCTCAAATTTTAAATTAACATATCTTGTATCCATAATTTTTTACTATCATAGAATTAACTATTATTACATGAATAATACCTTCTTGTCAGATATCACTATATGTCTTTTCGAATTTCAACATTCATAATTCAGATTATATTATAAAAATTAGCATTAAATAACTTTTCCTAATGTTATGAGAAATTGGGATATAAATTTTAAAATCATTACCGCAATTTGATCTAGGGATACCTTAGGCTCCATATAGCTAGACCCTTATATATATATATATTATAAATTTAATTATTCAAAGAAATTGACTAGTGGATGAAAATAATTTCAAAATAATTTTGTGTTAATTATTTAAATTAATTTATTAAAAAGATCAATTAAATTATACAAAGTTTTAATGATTAAATACTTTAATGTTGATGGTCTTTATATAAGTTTTGAAATTAAAATTGAAAAATAACATTAATATATTTTTTATGGAAAATTTGGCAAATTTAGTGCTTAATAAATTTTATTTTGGCGAGGTTATAAGTTTTATTTTTTTATTTTTTAATTTTAAACAAATTTTATATTAGTGAGGTAAGATTCAAATTATTTTTATTTTTTTTTTTTAAATCTTAAACAAATTTACAAATAGTACTTTTTTATGGAAATCGTAAAAACAGTATAATTTTAAATAATATTTTTTAGAAAAGAGGTACATGTTCAATGATCTGAATTTTTTACTTTTTTCAAATAATTCAATAAACATGGTTGAAATGAATGGGTAATGAAGAACAATAGTTCATATAATCTTTAATGAGCCTTGCAAGTGAAATAAACGATTTTGTCCTTTTCCTAATTGACAAAAGTATACAAATATTCAATATATACATTTTAACTTAGTTTTAACATAGTTTCTATCAAGAAGAAACGTATTACTAGTTTATAATTTTGTTTAAGATAAAATTTATTTAGACTAAACCTATCAATTTTCTATTTTTTATGACATTAGGTATTTTGTATGGGTCTTAATTATGGGTATCACTTCTCCACATCCAAACTAATCTCCACTTAAATTGGGTAACCCTAAGTTCTAGTCCTAAGTTCTAGTCCTAAGTTTTAAGTACATACTTGAATACAGTTTATAATCCGCGACCTTACTTCAACGAATGAAGAAAGCACATTATCAACTCACTTAAACACTATATTTTTTATTCTAAATACATATATTATTTACGATTAAAATTAATTAAATTTTATTTATAATAATTCATAATACAAGATAGTTTAAATAAATTAACAACTTTATTTATTAAAATTTAAATATTAAATACATTAATTACAAAAATATAATAAATAAATTTTAACATTAAAGACATTTTTTTTATCGAAACAATCAACATGCATTAATGATTCATGGAAAATCAGTCTAGATGTAAATCATCTAGTACAACAGAATGGGAAATAGCAACCCAAAAAACATCAGAAGAAAAATGATAACATATGGATTTATGTACTTTGAACCCTCTATGTTTATTATATTCTTATGATTTTTATGTGTTATCTTAGTTTATCATGGTAATTTGGATTATTATGCTTTAATCGTGTGATATTAAATTGTTAGGCTTTTAATTGTGCTTTTATTTTATTTCAAGCCAAATTCCCAATTACCTTGAGGAATCAGAATGGGCCTCATGTTGCAACTTTTTGAAGACCCAATATGCAAGCATATTTGAGCTAGAATTGCCAAGATTCGTGAAGCCCAAGAAAGAAAAAAAGAAACCGAGAGCAAAACTTCAGAAATCGTGAGAAGCAGAGAGGAAGAAAGGAAGAGAGCAGACTGGAAAAAATCGTGGAAGAAAAGACCTAGCTCAATGGCGGCATAAAAATCTTTGTAAGCAGTCCAAGGGGAGATGCTTCCAGTGCAATTCAGAGTTCCAGAACAACATTAATTTCAGGTTGTATTCTGATTTTCAGATTTGCTTTCATTAGAATTTGAAATTGAATGTTTAGTCATTTGGCTGGATTTTTGAGATTGAATTTAGTTTGATTGACGATGATTAATTGAACTTATGGATTGCGTTAATTGACTATTTAATTGTTTTCAAATTTGGACGTTTTATGGATTCGTGAATTGCCTTGAATTATCACGGATCTTAGGTTGAACACGAATTGATGGATCAGACGATTGTCTAGGAAGTCATATTATTGCTTAATCGGATTCTAACAAGTTGTTAGTAGGTGATTTGAATACTAATTAGGGATTCCACTTGGTATTCAATCAAGAGATCATATTAACAATTTGAAAATATTTAGAAGAATTAGGAAGAATTAAACTGGAACGCAACCCTGGACTGATTACGATTTTTCATTATTGTTTGCATTCGATTTCATTTAGTTTGTTTGTTTTTGAACTTTCATTAAACATAAACCCCTCCCCCCTTTTAACTTTAATTGAGATCAGTGGTTTCTTTAATTTTGATTTAACGATTGGGGCTTTCTTGAGAGACGACTTGGTGAATACTATATTGCTTTTTAGTTTAATTTAATCTTGGCCGGTTTGACGGTAGCCGCAAAATTTAATCATTACCAAGATTTTGACGTTGTTGCCGGGGAAGCCAATAGTCGTTATAATCAGAGTATGAATTCATTAATTGGTTGATATTTAATTCTATTTTCTGTTATGTTTTTAGTGCATAATTTGGCAATTTCAGTTTGTGAGTACGGTTCATCAAGGTGTGTCGGGTACTGTTCATCAAGATGTTTGTTCTTCGATTGGTCTAAAATTTGGTATCTCTGGGGCGCAATACTCATTGCCTTTGGCCATGACGTACGCAGGATTTTTGCCAAATTTCATCATTTTGACCACTTTTTTGATATTTGAAGTATTTTTTTCCCCGATTTTTCATGTTTTTCACTGTTGTTAAGTTTTGTTTCAGTAGTTTTTGAGTAGTTTTTTTTTTTCTTTTTTTTGTGTAATTGCATTCACTGCTATATTTGTGTTCCTCATTCAACTTGTTGCATGACCAGATCGTCCACAAGTAAGTTAGTTGAATTTGATCCAGAGATACATAGGACGTTTCATAAGCAAGTTAGAATTCACCAATACAAGGATAGTTTTGAGAGTGATTGTGATTTTGAGCATTCTGTGAATCTTGAAAATATGACAGGAAATAATAATGATGCTAGGACACTTAAGGAATTAGCAGCACCTGATGTGAATTTACAACATACTTACATACAATATCCTGAGGTGAATGCTAATTTTGAGCTTAAATTTGGATTGATACATGTGTTGCCTAAGTTCCATGGACTTGCAGGTGAAGATCCCCATAAGCACCTTAAGGAATTCCATATTGTCTGTTCCACCATGAAGCATCGAGAAATTCTAGAGGAACAAATCAAGCTTAGGGCATTCCCCTTCTCACTTGATGGAGTGGCAAAGGATTGACTTTATTACCTTCAGCCTACTTCAGTCACAACATGGAATGATTTGAAGAGACCGTTCTTGGAGAAATTCTTCCCAGCATCAAGAACTACTGCCATCAGGAAAGATATTTGTGGCATCAGGCAGAATCATGGAGAGACTTTACATGAATACTGGGAGAGATTTAAGAAGTTGTGTGCAAGTTGCCCTCATCACCAGATTGGTGATCAGTTGTTTATACAATAGTTTTATGAAGGTCTTCTACCCATAGATAGAAGCATGATATATGCAGCTGTTGGAGGAGCTCTAGTGGACAAGACACCCACTGCAGCCAAGGATCTAATTGCAAACATGGCTCAGAATGAACAACAGTTTGGCACCAAAGTAGCAGGCACCACCAGGGTGGTGAATGAACTCCAATTGTCAACAACTGACTAGCAGAGAGTGGAGAACAAAATAGAGGAGTTAACATGTTTGGTCAGATAACTAGCGTTGCGATAGAAGCAAACACAAACTCCTACCACTCTCTGTGGTATATGTGCCTCATCTATGTATCTCACAAATCAATGTCCTCAATTATAGGACACCATTGACACATGTGTTGGAGTCTTTCCTGGTAGGCCATTCCAACAACAACAACAACAACAACCAATGGAGCTAAAACGGTATGGCAAACTCAAAGGAGGCTTAACCCTATGATTCTGGATGTTGTGAAGACAGAGGTAAGTAAACTACTTTCTGCTGGTATTATTTACCCTATTTCTGATAGCAAGTGGGTGAGCCCAGTGCAGGTTGTTCCAAAGAAGACGGGCATCTCAGTTCTCAGAAATGAGAAGAATGAAATCATCCCTACAAGAGTTCAAAATAGTTGGAGAATTTGTATCGATTATAGGAGGTTAAACCAAGTGACAAGAGAAGATCATTTTCCCCTCCCATTTATTGATCAGATGTTAGAACAGCTGGCAGGTAAATCACATTTATGTTTCTTGGATGGGTTTTAAGGTTATTTCTAGATTCATATAGCCCCTGAAGACCAAGAAAAAACTACATTTATCTGCCCATTTGATACGTGTGCATATAGAAGGATGCCCTTTGAACTTTGCAATGCTCCAAGTACTTTCCAGCGATGTATGGTTAGCATTTTCTTTTATCTCTTAGAATATTGTATGGAAGTATTCATGGATGACTTTACTGTTTATGGGATTTCCTTTGATGAATGTTTAGATAACTTAGGAGCTGTTTTGCAGAGGTGCATTAAAAAGAATTTGGTATTGAATTTTGAGAAGTGTCATTTCATGGTAGAGCAGAGAATTATGTTAGGGCATATAATTTCTAAGGATGGTATTCGAGTTGATAAGTCCAAGGTTGATATTATTGCTTCTTTACCTTATCCTACTTATGTACGGGATGTGCATTCTTTTCTTGGTCATGCAGGTTTCTATAGGAGATTCATCAAAGACTTTAGTAAGATTTCACTTCCTCTTTCAAGGTTATTACAGAAAGAAGCTGATTTTATCTTTGATGACCCCTACAAGACATCATTTGATGAGCTGAAAAGGAGACTCACTTCCCTACCTATCATTCAACCACCGAGATGGGACTTTCCTTTTGAGTTGATGTGTGATGCCTCAAATTTTGCTGTAGGGGTAGTTTTGTCACAAAGAGTGGATAGAATTTCTCATGTGATAGCATATACTTCTAGAACTTTGGATTCTGTTCAAGCCAATTACACCACTCAGAAAAGGAGTTTTTAGCTGTAATGTTTGCTTTAGATAAATTTTGCTCTTATTTACTTGGTGCTAAAGTGGTTGTTTACTTTGATCATGCAGCTTTGAAGTTCTTGCTGAAGAAACCTTAAGCAAAACCAAGACTCATACGCTAGATGCTACTTCTCCAAGAATTTGACATTGAGATCAAAGACAAAAGCGGGGCAGAGAATTTGGTGGCAGATCATGTGAGTAAGATCATTCAACATTTGATGAGTTAGATCAAGTACCTCTTAGAGATACTTTCCCATATGAGCAATTTTATCAACTGGGAGGTAAGGATCCATGGTATGTGGATATAGTTAATTTTCTAGTTGCCCATGAAATTTTTGCACAATTTAGTAAGCACCAAGTTAATAAACTAAAGAGTGAGCCTAAATATTATGTTTGGGATGATCCATACTATGGCGCATGTGTAGTGATCAGATTATTAGAAGATGTGTTCTTGATTATGAGTTTTATTTTGTCTTGAGATTCTGTCACACACTTGCATGTGGTGGTCATTTTGGACATTAGAGGATTGCTAGGAAAGTGCTAGATTCTGGACTATACTGGCTCACTTTGTTTCATGATGCATATAATTATTGTAAAATTTGTGCACGTTGCCAACACACTGGAACATTTCTAGAAAGAATGAAATGTCTCAACAACCATTATTATTTTGTGAAATCTTTGATTGTTGGTGCATTGATTTTATGGGTTCATTTCCATGTTCTTTTGGTTTTATGTACATTCTTCTAGCCTGTGGTTATGTTTCTAAGTGGGTAAAGGCAAAGGCCACCAGGACTAATGATTCTTCTGTGGTTGTAGATTTCGTTAGAACCCAAATTTTCTGCAACTTTGGAATTCCTAGGGCTATCATTAGTGATCAGGGTTCTCATTTTTGCAACATGAGTATGACGGCTCTTCTTCGCAAGTATGGAGTTGTGTATAAGGCATCCATGCCTTACCACCTACAGACCAATGACCAAGCAGAAGTATCCAACAGGGAGATCAAGCAAATTCTAGAAAAGATGGTCCAACCCAATCGCAAAGATTGTAGTAAGAAATTAGATTATGCTTTATGCGCTTACCGTACCGCATTCAAGAGTCCCATTGGAATGTCCCCATATAGAATAGTGTTCGGAAAAGCTTGCGATTTACCAGTGGAGTTGGAGCATTAGGTATACTGGGCAGTTAAGCATTGTAACATGGATATTGCCTAGGCAGGTTATCATAGGAAACTTCAACTTCAAGAGTTTGAAAAAATCATATTGACAACCTATGAAAATTCTAGGATCTACAAGGAAAAGACTAAAGCAGCCCATGATAAGATGATTAGGAAGGAGTTCATGATTGGAGAGAAAGTCCTCCTCTACAATTCAAGGCTCAAGCTGATGCTTGGTAAGTTGCGTTCTAGGTGGGTAGGTCCATTTGTGGTAACTAATGTTTCTCCTTATGGTGCATTTGAGATCACGAGTGAGAGCACTAGCAAGAGTTTTACGGTTAATGGATAGAGGCTAAAGAACTTTTATAAAGGTTTCTTGGAGCACACGGTGGAGGAGTCCTATCTTCAGTCTGCCACTTACATTTGACCCTACCAGGCTGTCTCTTTTCCGTTCCCTTGTTTTCCTTTTCCTATATTCACTAGTTCCTTGCTAATTACATTGAGGACAATGTTAAACTTAAGTGTGGGGGGGGGGGGGTAGGAGTGTCTTTATTGCTATTTTCGTTTATATTGTTATAGTGTGTTTAATTGCTATTTTTTTGTTTTTATTTTTATTTAATTGTTGTTTTTGTTTTTGGTTATTTATTTGTGTATGAAGTGGAAGCAATCTAGGTTTGCGAATCTTTTAACATGATGGATAATTGATCTTGTTATTGGAATGCAAGTTATTGGCAACGGATTAGTTTAATGATGGATTGAATTAACATTGTTTTAGTATATGCCTATGATATAAATTGATCAATAGCATGCAAATTCTTGAAATGTTTAAATTGCTTAATCCTTGGAAACTTTGTGCTAGCTAGATTGTTGGAATTTACTAACATTTTTTTAGCACAACCATGATTGATGAGTTGTTTGGTTTAGTGGATTACTTCTATGTAAATTAAGTTATCCTTGTTAAATCTCTTTGAGATTCATAATTTCTTTGAACAGTTACTTGAAATTAGCTTTGTTTAGTATCCCACGAGAATATATATATATATATTAATTATGTCAAAAGAAAAAAAAAAAGAAAGAAAAGAAAAGAAAAGAGGGAATTAGTCTGCGTCATAACCTTTGTTACTCGAGGATTGGTTCTGAAGAATTAAAGTCTAGTGCCCTAAGGTTATGGAGGTTTGAGAGTTACCGGATTAGAACTCGTTACATGTGTAACAAAGTATGTTATGGTTAAGTAGACATTGCACAATTCCTCGTGGAAAAGAATTTATATATTTATATGAATAAATAGTGATATATTGAATCAAGGCAATAAATGGTAATTGTGAGATCAATTATGGTTCTAAAGACGATTGAATATCTCTATACTAATTTACATGGACTAGTCCCAAAAAGCCAAATGATAAGTTGAGAATGGATCACACACACACTCAGAAAATTCTTGTTGATCTAGTACGTGTTTAAGTTGAAATGTGATTAAGCAATATTAGATTCTTCTTGAATTTTGTTTAGCTACGATCTATGAGGCAATTATATTAGCGTTGCTTGTTTGATCCATCTTTGCCAAGTAAATTGTCATGACTGATTTCTAGAAATATGAGATATTATCTTTGAGTGTTAAAGTTCAGTAGACTTTGGTTTTATTGTTTTGCCCAGGAGTGCAAAAATTAAGTGTGGGATTTGATAACTTATGGATTTATGTATTTTGGACCCTCTATGTTTAGTATATTCTTATGATTTTTATGTGTTATCTTAGTTTATTAGGGTGATTTGGATTATTATGCTTTAATCGTGTGATATTAAATTGTTGGGCTTTAAATTGTGCTTTTATTCTATTTCAGGCCAAATTCCCAATTACCTTGAGGAATCAGAATGGGCCTCATGTTACAACTTTGTGAAGACCCAATATGCAAGCAGATTTGGGATAGAATTGCCAAGATACGTGAAGCCCAAGACTCGTGAAGCCCAAGAAAGAAAAAAAGAAACCGAGAGCAAAACTTCAGAAATCGTGAGAAGCAGAGAGGAAGAGCGGAAGAAAGCAGATTGAAAAAAATCGTGGAAGAAAAGACCTAGCTCGATGACAGCGTAAAAATCTTTGTAAGCAGTCCAAGGGGAGATGCTTCTAGTGCAATTCAGAGTTCCAGCACAACATTAATTTCAAGTTGTATTCTGATTTTCAGATTTGCTTTCATTAGAATTTGAAATTGAATGTTTAGTCGTTTGACTGGATTTTTGAGATTGAATTTAGTTTGATTGACGATTGTTAATTGAACTTATGGATTGCGTTAATTGACTGTTTAATTGTTTTTAAATCTGTACTTTTTATGGATTCATGAATTGCCTTGAATTATCACAGATCTTAGGTTGAACACGAGTTGATGGATTAGACGATTGTCTAGGAAGTCATATTAGTGCTTAATCGAATTCTGACAGGTTGTTAGTATGTGATTTGAATACTAATTAGGGATTCCACTTGGTATTCAATCAAGGGATCAGATTAGCAATTCGAAAATATTTAGAAGAACTAGGAAGAATTAAATTGGAATTCAACCTTGCACTGATTACGATTTTTCATTATTGTTTGCATTCAATTTCATTTTGTTTGTTTGTTTTTGAACTTTCGTTAAACATAAAAACCCTCCCCCCTTTTAACTTTAGTTGAGATCGATGGTTTCTTTAATTTCGATTTAACGATTGGGGTTTCCTTGGGAGATGACCTGATCAACACTATATTACTTTCAGGTTTAATTTAATCTTGACCAGTTTGACAATAGCTACGAAATTTAATCCTTACCAAAAAACCAAGACCTATCTTTGCCAATCTATGAGCAATGTGGTTTGCTGCCCTAAGAATGTAATGGATACTACAAAGCTCATTGGAAACACTACAAAAATGCTAGGCAAAAGCGGCGGCCAGGGAGCCACCATTTCTAGCTCTATAATCGTCGTTTTTGCTTATTATTGTGGTTCCACGAAAATTTTTTAGCTGTCATTTTTGTTATACGATAGCTACAAAACCATTGTTTTTTAACAAATATGGCACTAGAAAACAATGATTGACTAAAATGTCATAAAAAATTAAATTTTTAAAAAAATTAAAAAAATAGACAAATATGACAATTGTGGGAACTACTGTTTTTTATGGTAAAAAACAACGGCTCCTAACCACTGTATTTAGTTCCCTAAGCCGCCGTATTTGGTCTTCTAATTTTATTTTATTTTTTATTTGGTCTTCTAATTTTGTTTTATTTTTAATTATTTTTAATTTTTTAAAATAAATATACTATTTTGAACAAATACAACGATTTTTAGTCATCATTTTTTATTTTTTTATTTTTCAAAAAATAATTTTTTTTATAAAGAACAATTGTTATTTTTTTACATATTTTATTTAATATAATTTTAAATTTTCAACCTATTTTCAATATTAAAATTAAAAAATAAAATTAATATTCATAATTAAAGAATAATTAATAATAAATAATAATTCATTAGAATAATAATAATTAATAACAGATTTAAACCATAATTAATGAATAAAAATTTATATTCTCTAATCTCAAAAATCCACAATAATTTATACTCCAATAATAACTAAAATATTTTCTAATTATTGATAAATATTCAAAAATAGAAATATGTTAACATAAATTAAAAAACTAAATCCCTAATGCAATCCTTACACCATAATTTACTCCAATGATAAATTCAAAAAAAAAAAATCAAGTTCTTTTATTTATTTATGTCCAAGTAAAGTAATGAAAAAGGGAGAAAAAAAAATTAAAAAAAAGAAGTATCCATGGAGATTCATTGAACAAACTACATTCACGAACCTTGCTTTCACAATGTCACATACTGCATGAGTTTGAGCACTACTGGAAAAATCGCCAAATATAGCGGCAAGAGGCAGAAATTGAGCATACATATTCTGCAAGAAGATACAAAAAATTAGCACAAGAAGAAAAAACTCAAGTAGATCATAAATACCAAAAAAACACCAAATGCATAAATATATTAGAAATGATTACCCTAAGGAAGCAGCAAGCTCCTCAGTTGGAATTGAATGTGGATTGATGTAGCCGAAGGGTCCTTCTGGGTTTGGCTGAATGGTCTTATTGGAAAGTCCTTCGGTCAAATACCTACAATAATGGGGAAATGAGTTTATCCCCCAAAGAAGTTCCGATGCTTAAGTTAGTAGTCTGTCCAATGATGAGGTCAAACTATAAAGCAAGGGATTAAAAGCACTTACCTTTTTTGGGAGACATTAATTGTTTATATAGGAGATAAATCTCCAAATAGTTTGATAATCTTTCAATGTGGAATTTAGATAATCCCAATGTAAAACCTCTTAAGGGTATAAAAGACATTTGGATAAATAATTAGGCATAAATATTTATGCCTATATACACCACAAGCCCCCGCCCCCGCTTTTTTTTTTTTTTTTTTTGGTTCGGTTGATTGCGGCTGAAAGTGGCTTTCGAAATCGAAAGGTGGATGGTAAAATGAAATGGTCGAATGTAGCTTTCGGAACCGAAAGGTGGATTATAAAAAGAAATGGTCAAATGTAGCTTTCGGAACCGAAAGGTGGATTGTAAAATGAAATGATAATGAATAATACGGAAGTAAATATGATAATGAGCTTTCGGTGGAAAAATGACGTTTGGAAAAGAAAACGTCAGCAAATTGGAAAGCTGTCAGTTGAAAACAGGCAGCCGCAGCCTTTTCACAAAATCCAAAAGCCATATGCTGACGTGGCGTATTGAGTACATAAAATAATAATTAAAAATTATAAAAAGCTGTGGAACATTGAATAGGAGAGAGAAAGGGTTTCATATCACAAATATAAAAGAAAAGACGGCAAATCATTTCAAAATACTGTGGCATTTGAAACTTTGCAATCTTCTCTCTCTCTGTTTGCGAGTTATTACAGTGATTGAGTTTTTGTGAGTTCTGAACATAGGAGATTTTGAAGACGCGCGAGGCACAAGACTATGAAGAAAACATCAACTTGAAGAACAAGGACCGGTAAGTGAATGTATATGTTGAAGAAAAAATGTTATTGTTTGAAATATTGATAAAATGTGCTGTTTGGTTGAAACGTTCTGGGAAAATGATAGAAGATATGCCTGTAATATGTTTGATAGTTGTCCACAAAGGAAAAAACAGATAAAGATGTAAAAATAATGAAGATAATGGATCTGTATATGCAATTTGCTGGGTTGGTGTAAATTGTTTGTTGCGTTTGTCGTATAAAAAGTAGAAAAACTAATGAAAATGTTTGTGTTTGATTAATGTTGCAGTGGTTTGTGCGTGAATTTGTGTTTGCGTCTTCGTTGAAACAAATCTAATAATAGCTCCTCGTAAATCTGCAGGTAACTTTCGATTTTCTTCTTCCGTCTAAAGACTTTGCATTTTTAATCTGTGAACTAAGCAGAATGGCTCAGAACAGTGATAATGTAGGATCGTCGGGAAATAATCTTCCGGATGTAGAGAATGAAGTAGAGAGGTTAGGACCTATTAGGGAGGGAGATAGGTTCGTGTGTATAAGATATAGATGTCAAAGAGTGGAATTTGATTTTCTATATCTGAAAGAAAATGTGGTGGCCGAAGGTACAATTTATAGGCGACCGATACTGACTAAATGTTCAAGGACGAAAGCTGCCCCAAGAAAATTAGCCGTTGATGAAGGGCCGATTCCTTAGGTGCCCCAGTATCGGACGCAGGTATCGGCATGTACGCAGTTAGATGCAATCCAAAAATTTTATAGTTTTCCGGTATCATACCGGACGATTTGTCCCGGAGCAGAAGGAAGGATTCATAGACCACCGAAGGGGTGTGTCACCACTATGTGGCACATTTACGAGCAGGGTTGCGTTTTCTGTTGCACCCAATCTTTGAAGATATATGTATATATTACAATATACAATTAGGTCAGTTGGCGCCGAATGTGATTCGGGCTACTGTAGGTTTTTTGATGGCATGCCGAGCATTCGGCTATGAAGTTAGCCTAGAATTATGGAGGAGGTTGTTTTATTTAGGTCAGAAACATGCTACAGTGGAGGGGAGAGGATTCGTTTATATGACAAGGAGGAGTGCACGACCGGCGATAACAGGTCCTTCGAGTATTCACTCCTGGAAGGATAAATTTTTTTATGTAAAGAATTCAAGAATTAGAGATTGTGGCATGTGTGTAAATTGGAATACAGGAAAAAAATTATGTAATGAATTGCCAACGACACAAGGCCGATATTTAGAAGAGGAAAAGAAATTAAACAGTTTATATTTTGACTTGGTGATAGGCATTGAATGGCCGAAAGAGTTGATGGTTTACTCTGGCCTAGAATACGGAACAATGTTGGACATTCGGCTTCTGAGTATGTAAAGTAACTTCAGAAATTGTGAAGTGTATTACCGAATGTTAGAAAACTAATGTGTTGTGTATTGAATGCAAGGAAATCTTTGGTGGCTCGGATGGTGGCCGGAGGTTCTTCCAACAAGCGAAAGAAGAATGTGGCCAATGCTAGTATGGAAATATTATAAGAATTATTAAATAAGAAATACATATAATTAAGAAAAAATGTTGATTAATCAAAAAAAAACAATGTGTGCAAATGAAAGACCGGTTACTACGGTCAGCAATGTTGTGCCGGAAGTTGCTGCTATCCAACCTCCGGTGATGGAGATAGATCAAGAAAATACGGAAGATCTTGATCATCAGACCTTGGCAACAAGGGAAAGACGGAAGCTGGAGAAACGACCGGTGGGTTCGAACAGCCGGAAGAGGAAGACTCCTGAGGAACGGGGTGAAGGACCTTCTGGTGAAAGAGAACAAGAACCTGAAATATTCCGGCCGAACTGGAATATTCGGGTGAATTTGGCGATTGAATATCCGGAGAATGTAGAGGAGTTTTTTATGAACTGCATGCCTCCAAAAGATTAGGCTGTTCTTCAGAATGAGTTGCATGTGAACATCATTCACTCGATGTTCATCCGAAACTATCAGGTAAAGAAAGTATTAAATATAAAATTATGTATAATTTTTGAAGGATATATGTACTAATTATAAGTTTGCAGGCTATGACATTGACAATTGAGGCTAGCCGTAGATTCGGGCATACTCTCCGGGTGAACCGCCAGCTCCGGGAAGAGAAGGAACAAAATTTAACGGAGCTGGGTGAGGTTCATGTGACAAAAGACAAGGCTGAAGCCGATCTGGAGGCTCTAAAGAAAAAGTATACCGAACTGAAAGCTACACTGGCTGCGGCAAAAAATAAAAGTAAGATGGAAAAAGAAGCTCGCATGAAGTGGGAAGCTAAAGCTAAAAGGCTGGCCGAAAGGTATGAAACAGCCGATGGGCAAATCAATGCGGCGAATTCTAATGCCGTATTGACAGCTTTCCTTCGCGATGAGAGGTGTGGAAAACTCTTCGCACGTGTGAGCCAGCCGGTAGCTGGGGAAGCTTTCAGTTTGGTGGAGCAAAGGGTACAAGAATTGTATCCAGAATACCAATTGCCAGAAGATCTACAAGCTCTGGCGGAGACTGCAAAGACAGCCGTGTATCCCTGGAATGGTGGAGATTTTGACCTAGAAGAGTTAACCAAACCACTGCTTGGGGATGAAGAAGAAGCTGAAGAAGGGCCTGGAGATAATGAAACGACGAATACGGAACTTCCAGAGAGTTCAATTCAACCGAATGTTGATTAAATTTTTTTTTTTTTTTTTAAATTATGAAGTTGTAAACAATATTTGCGTAATTGAATGAATGGCTTCTGTTATTTGTTTTTGTTCAAGTGTTGATCCGATTGTTATTTTGTTTATTAAAATATATTGATATCATGACCAAAAGGTAAATTAGTGGACATTCGGTTATCATACTTAGACCGAAAGGTAGGTAGAAAATGTTATTAAAAATAAAAATGAACTTGAATATTATTTCATGAATAAACATATTACAATAAATGAAAACAAAGAAACATCAAGGATAATATTTTTTCAAATTGTGCGCATTCCAAGAGCTGGCTATGGCTTGGCCGTTGACATCTTGTAACCGATAGCTACCATTACTATTAACTTTGGAAATAATATATGGTCCTTCCCAAGTTACATCTAACTGCCGATGTGGATCCTGTCTACTAACTTCATTCTTTCGGAGGACGAGATCACCAACGGCTAATTGTGAGGGCTTCAGCTTTCGGTTCTTATATGCTGCCAATTGTCGCTTGTAATGACTTTCCTAAGATGCAGCATTCTTCCAGATATGTTCCAAAAGGTGTAAATTTTCAGCAATTTTTTGATTTTCCATTCGGTGGAAAAGTTGTCCAAGCGAAATGAACTGCTTCCAATTTCAATCGGAAGTAACGCGTCAGTGCCGAAACATAAATTAAAACAGCTTTCTCTGGTTCGTGAATGAAGAGTTGTGCGATAAGACCATAATACGCTTGGTAACTCCTCCACCCACTTTGTTTTAGCACTGTCAAGTAGTTTCCGGAGGCCTTGAACTATAGTTCGGTTCGTTACTTCTGTTAAACCATTGGTTTGTGGATATCCAACAAAAGTAAACCGATGGTCAATGTGGAGTTCTTGGCAAAATGTTTGGAATTCTTAGGCTTCAAATTGCTTTCTATTATCTGTGATCAAAATCCTCGGAATGCCGAATCTGGTGATGACTTCGTCCCAAAAGAATTCTTTGAACTTGTTGGCAATGATGGAAGCAAGAGCTTTCGCTTTTACCCATTTTGTGAAATGGTCAATTGCAATGGCGAGAAACTCTTTGCCTCCAGCTGCTTTTGGAAATGGTCCGACAATATCCATACTCCATTGATAGAAAGGGATAGGATTGCTCAAAGAATGAAATTCAGTTACCGGGAGATGATGGATGTTGGCATGTAACTGGCAACTATGACACTTTCGAACAAGCTCAATGACATCTTCTTCCATAGAAGGCCAAAAATAACCAGCACGCATCACCTTTCGGGCTAAACTGCGAGCACTGATATGAGCACCACAAATGCCTTCATGTACTTCGCGGAGTACATAATTGCCTTAGTCTGAGGTGATGTATTTAAGTAAGAGCCAAGAAAAGTGACGGCGATATAAGGTATTATCAATCAAAACATACCGAGAAGCAGATGTCCGAATGCTTTTTGCCAAAGTAGAATCGGTTGGAATTGTACCATCCTTGATGTAATTTATTATCAGATCCATCCAAGATGGAGCATTATCAATTGTAGCGACAATCGGTTGGTCTATGGATTTTCGCATGAGGGGCTTAATACATGTACCATCGATATCTGTACTTGAATGAAGTTTGGATAAAAAATCAGCTTCGGTATTCAATTTTCGGGAAATGTGTTGAATCCGAATGTACAAAAAATGATGAAGTAAA
>JAXGGT010016137.1:0-17742 GCA_035583425.1 Marsdenia floribunda
ACATTCGCAATTAGTCATTGACAAAATATTAGTAACAAAAATATCAAAATATTCTTAATGAATAGTCTATTACAAATTATAAATAAAGAGAAGTAATTTTCACAATAATATCTAAAATATTGCCAATACAAACTCTGTTTCTATAAGAAAATAATATTCTTAATCTCTTCAAGTTCAAAACCAACCTTCATTTTCTTCGTTGCCTAATGTCCTAACTCCACCACTTGTTCCAACTCCAACATCAATATCAAATAGTATTGTTTCACTCATAAAATCATCCATACATGAAAAATCAGTACCATCACTAACATTTTCCACCACAAAAGCATCATGAACTCCATCAATATCATTTTAAAACAATGAGAAAATATATACACACACACATATATTTAAGAATTAAAAAATAAAATAAATTAATATTGATCATCTCATTTTGTTTAAAAGAAATAATAAAAAATACTAACCTTCTCGTTCACAACGACGTTGTCTTTGCAATCTTAGCTCTTGAAGCTCCTCATAAAGCATTTTTTCTATTTCTTGTTCAATTTTACTTGGTGATTCATGCTCATCAACATATTCTAGAATCCAATAATTTGTAGCATCTATACTTTCATAATCAGTTGTATCAAAACTCCTCACTTTATACAAGTATCTATTATGAAAATAAAATTTGTAAGATATATCAAGTATTAATTATATAATTTGAAAGAAATATAGATTAATGGTCAAAAAAAGAAATTTCCCTATTCTTCAACTTCAAGTTGTAAGGAGCAAAGACTAGATCATTGAGTCTTTTATGTTCCAATCTATTTCTTTTTTTTTGTGGTGTATCCTTTCAAAGACACTTCAGTTTCTTTCACAACCGGAAGAACTACTTGTTTGTCCCAAAATACGAATTGCCAACTTTTTCAAGTTTGGTTCTCCATAAACAAATATTTTCCACCATTCATCTATAAAAAAGATTAAAAATAAAATTAATAAACTATAAAATTAAGCAATATAATAATAAAAAAACAAGTAAAATAATTATTTACCGGGAGATAAAGTCTTGTACATTTCTTTTTTTGTATCTGAACCAAAATATTCAAATTGATCTCTGAATAAAATACTTTCTTGAAGTAATTTATTCCAACTCTCTTTAGTTTATTTTGTCACAACTTCAATAAGACCATCCATGACATATGACTTATCACAAAAATTTTCCTGATCATATTGAAATGTAGGATTCAACCAATATACTGCAGCACGCATATTCCTTTCCAAATGCATATCCCATCTTCTTTTGATGATATGAGTATACACGTTGTCATACCTTTTCTTGTGACAAAATATACTTCTTATTGCCTTATGTGCCATTAGCATACTATCAAATACGTAACCCAAAGAAGGTTTTCTATCACCATCAATGATATGCAAGAAACGCATCAAAGGTTCAACTACCTTAACAATCATATAACAATCTTTCCAAAACTTATCATCCAAAATTATGGTGACAACTTCCTTTGTTTTCTTTTCTCTGTAAAGTTTTGAATTACATAACTATTTACAAGTCCCAAAGCTTTCAAATCATGCATATGATGATACACATTATTCAAAGCAATAAAAGTAGTAGCAAATCTTGTTGCACCTGGACAAACAATTTCAGTCCAATCCTTTCTTTCTCTCAACCAACTTAACCAATAACCATGGTTATAAACAAATTTTGTAATTGCAGAACCTTTTTCAGTAAGAATCTTTACATGACCCAATTTACAAATATCTTGCAACACTAAGTTTAAACAATGAGCTGCACATGGAGACCAACTTGTAGAAAAATATGCATCATTAATCAACTTTCCAACAACCACATAATTAGCTCCGTTATTAGTTACCATATACACAACATGTTCTACACCAACCCATTCAATGACTTCTTTGAATAACTCAAACAAAGCTTGTGCATTTTTTACAATATTAGAGGTATCAATAGATTTCAAAAACACAGTTCCACGAGGACAATAAACAAGAAAGTTAATTAAAGTCCTCTGTCTATTATCCGTCCAACCATCACCCATGATAGTACAAACAAGATTTTTTTCACTCTTTTCTCATGGATTCAACAAAAAATTGAACATCTTTTGTCACATCATTTAGTAAAGAAACTCGTAACTGATGATAAGTAGGAACTTTAAATCCAGACCCTATAGCACATGCAACATCAAACATACATTGAAAGTAGATAGAATTTGCAGCATTAACAGGTATACAAGTATCATAGAAAAAGTGTGCAACTTCCTTATGAGCTCTATTCACATCTTCTTTACTTGCAAGAACACTTTTTAAAGTTGGTTGAGAACCTAAAATTGTTCTTGGAGCAAAACAATTACTTATTTGTACTAAACCCTTTCCTTTACTCATATGAGAAATATTTAGCTTGCCTTTACCTTGAGAAACATCCTTTTCATTACAAGTTTCTTCACACTCAACATCACCCTCAAATTGTGTCTTGTTAGTAGGACCAAAATGATTTTCTAAATCAACTCTATCTTGAATCTCTCTCTTTTTTTTGATAATATCAAGTAAAAAATTCTCCATTTGAACTTTTATATCAGGAGGAACACGTGAACAAGCTCTAACTTGTCTCTTTTTTCAAACTAAATGTTGTTTCATTCTATAAATACCACCACCTTTTCCTATAAAATCCACAATACAAAAAAATTAATACAATCTTTCCATTTACCACATTTTGACATACATGATTCCAAGCAATATCAGACTTACTTCTCGTAGATGAAGAATTACTTGATGGAATATTTGCAATGCCCAGCCCTTTTAGTAAGGGCAAACTTGGAAAGTGACCATCCTGATATTTTTGATTTAATATTTTATTTTAATTAACGTATATTAGTTAGGGCTGAGTTATTCGTCTATTAGGATTACTAATTTTTAGAGAGGGCTTACGCTACGTCTGTGTCTTAGGAGGTGGCCAATCATCAGGAACAATTGGGAAGAACTTAATCGACGATCGTTCGTAAGGTAAGTAAATTCCTCAATTCCTTTAGGCATGAATTGATATTAGATTTTTAGAAAGAGTCTAAGCAAATTTATGATATTAGGTTGAAACTTGGTGATTGAGTAGAGATTCTAGATTCTGGATTTGGGGATTTCAGAGGTGAGTAAATGAAATGTTCAATTTTCTTCATATTCTATTTTCTCAATAAATTTCTCAAGTTTGTTCAACTCGTTTTTTTTTTCTTTTCTCTCTAGAACAACATAAACTGTTTTATTTATTTTTCTTCGTTTCGATCTCTGCTTTTGGGGTCTGTATATATATATATATATATGTATGTAAAGATATGCGCGCCGTTTTAATTTGATTGCGCAGAGCTTGGTATACTTCTTCTTCCTTTGATTTTTACATAGATTCTTTCAATATATATATAATATGTATGGGTATATAAGTATATATATATTGTCCCTCTTGATTTCCGTGCAAATTTAATCCAATTCTTTACTTTCTTTAGTTTTCCTTTTTGTCAGTGGATTTTGAGAGCAAACAACCTTGTCATTTTACCTATAAGTGCTCTTCCTTTTAATTCTATGTATGTTAAGCCTCACATATACACATACATATGAAATACGTTTTTCTTTTCCCTTCCTGTTACTGTACTTTCTGGTTTGTCTAAAGATTTTATATATTTTATTTTATTTTTATTTTTTGTTTCAGGAATTACCTTTTTAATTTCTAATTTTTATTTCATTTAGTTTCCTAAGATTTCTTTTATTTTTATTTTCTTTTTAAGAATTGATTTCTTGCAAATCTTTAAATCTTTTTTTTTTTTTTGTTTTTTTTTTTTTTATCTCTTTAGTTTCTTGAGACTTCTTGTTAAATGCATTTAAAGTCTTCCCTAAATAAAATAAGTTTATGGCTCAAGTTTGTTGGGAATTAGTTGGGGGAACATATTCCACATCTGATAAGTTTCTGAACCCATTGAGCATGGTGAAAAAGCTCAACATTTGATATAAGTTCTGGCCGTCCTGGCGGGATAAACAGCTAGGGCTGAATTCGGTAAAACCAACAAGTGTCTATACTTGCTTGAGTCTACCTAAAAGATCTTGAAATTGAAATTGTGATATTATTTTTTGTTTGTGAAATTGTTAAGGGAAGTTTATTTTGTTTAGTTTCTTGGTTATTTTGAAATCTTTTCTCGGTTATCTCGAAATCTTTTTTTTTATTACCGATTTGAATGTTTTGGAAAACAAGAAAATGAGTATTCTTTTTATTCACTGAGCTTCTAGCTCATTCCTTTCCCTCTTTTATCCCTTCTTTTGCTGATTCTAGTGATGACGAATAAGAGAGTAGATGAAGCCTGACTCTCGTTTTTCGTTTTGAATTCTCTAGTCTTTTGTCGTTCTTGGGATTGACATTTAATTCTTTTGGAATTTTGTTAGTTTTAATAAGCTTGGGGTTGTACCCCCAATTCTATTTTGATTTTTGAGGAGATTGTAGATTTTTTTGGAATTTCTTTTGAATTTTATATTAAAGGATTTGGACTTAGTTGTCTTCCCTTTTATTTTGAGTTCAGATAGAGACCTTGTGCTCTTAAGGGAAACCTTGAGGGTACGGTCGTGCCATGTCCAGGTTTCGGGGTGTGACATTTAGTGGTATCAGAGTAATAGGTTGCGAATCCTTAGAATCTTAAGTAAGGATTGTGAATTTTGGTATAGTGCTAGACTCCTTTATTCCGAATCCGTTTGTTTGATATGTGTTTGTATTTACGAATTATGAGATGGCAAGGTGAGGAACTTCCAGAGGTCATTATGTGAACCCTAACAGCGAACAGGATGATGATTTGAATGTACCGCTCAGAGATTTAGGTCGTGGATCATCTGCAGATAGAAGTGAAGATGCTGAGCCTTCTACACCACATCCTGATCTTACTGCGACCTTTTCTATGATGGCCTAAACTATGCAGGCCTAACAACGCCTCCGAGCAGAGCAGTTGAGGCGGCAAGTGGAGCATGAACATTATCCTAGGCAAGTTGAGGATCGTGTGAGATCATGTTATGAGCGACTACAGAAGGCAAGTTGAGGGAACTGGTAATCCAGAACTTGCAGAGAAGTGGCTCAAAGATTTAGAGAAGAACTTCTGAGTATTGGAGGTGAATGATTATGTGAAGGCAGATCTAGAAGTTTCTTTCCTCATTGGAGAGGCAGAGAGATGGTGGAACGTCAAAGAGAGTTTTTCAACTTGAAGCAAATAGAAGCAATGTTAGTGGTGGAATATGCAGCCAAGTTCAATTCCTTTGGGAGATTTATTCCAGAGTTTATGGCTAATGAGAATTTAAAACTCTTGCGATTCTGAGATGGATTACTTGGGAAAATTCAAGGTAAAATGGCTGCTATTCAATCACAAAGTTACATAGAGATATATGAAACTACTATCAGTGTGGTAGCAGATATGAAGAGGGCTGATGCTGCTAGGACACATAGGAGATCGAGGCCAACTAGAAACCAAGGGCAGAATTCGAAGTCTACTTCAAAGAGTCCTAAGTTGGGAGTGAGGAAGTTTCCTTTCAAGAAAGAGACAACTAGAGGTCAATGCAAGCCATGTGAGACTTGTAATAATATTCATCCCGGAGAGTGCAGATGGAAGTCTGGAGCATGCTTCAAATGCGGGAAGTTGGGACACAAGATTGGGAATAGTCTGGAAATTACGCCAGTGGTTCCAAGCAAGCCTAGAGAACCAGTGAAGCAGATCAACCGCCAACCGAATGCCAGACCGAATGCTAGAGTGTTTGCTTTGAAGACGGAGGATGTTGAGAATGCTAGCGATGTGGTCAATGGTATGATTGTATTTAATTTCTTGCTACCTAAAGTATTATTTGACGGTGGTGTTATATACTTTTATTTCATAGGTATGCTCAAAGTAAACTCCTTGCTTGTAAAGGTTTTATTTGATTGTGGTGCTTCACACCCTTTTGTTTCGAAAGGATTTGCTAAAGTTTTAGGAGTTAAGCCTAATCAGTTTGACGAGCAATATTGTGTATCTGTTCCAAGTGGTAAAGTATTGGTGTCTAAGAAGATACTTAAGGATTGTTATGTTCACATAGCAGATGTGGAATTGAGTGTTTATCTCATTTTGATTCAAATGAGAGACTTTGATGTGATTCTGGGTATGGATTGGTTGTCCAAAAATTATGTTGTTGTAGATTGTCAAGCAAAGAAAGTGAAGTTTGAAATTCCAGGGAGATCAGAATTCTTCTTTCAAGGTGGGATATGGAAGAAAGAGGAGAAGAACTTGCATATTCTTTCATCTATGGAAGGTAGGAGAGCTTTGGAAAAAGGTTGTGATGGATACGTGGCGTATGTGGTTGACACAAGATCAGATGCTAAATTAGAAGAGATACCAGTGGTTAAGGAGCATCCAGATGCGTTTCCCGACTAATTGCCCGGACTACCACCGGTGAGAGAAATTGATTTCAAAATTAACTTTATACCGGAAGCAAAACTAATATCGAAGACCCTATATGGGATGACACCTACTGAATTGAAGGATTTGAAGACACAACTGCAGGAATTGCTGAATATGAAGTTCATTCGACCGAGTGTCTCACCTTGGGGTGCTCCTGTGTTATTTGTGAAGAAGAAGGATGGAAGCATGAGATTGTGCATTGATTATCGAGAGTTGAATAAGATTACCATCAAAAATAGATATCCACTTTCGAGATTAGATGATCTGTTTGACCAGTTGAAGGGAGCTCGGATGATCTCCAAAATTGATTTGAGATCTGGCTACCATAAGTTGAGAATTATGGCTAAAGGTATCCTGAAAACAGCATTTCGAAAAGGTATGGTCATTATGAATTTCTTGTTATGCCTTTTGGATTAACAAATGCCCCTGCTGCATAATGAATAGAGTATTCAAGGAACAACTGGATAAATTTGTAGTGGTGTTTATTGATGATAACATGATTTACTCTCCTTCAAAAGAGCAACATGCTGAGCACTTACGGATAGTGCTACAAGTCTTGAGGGAGAAGAAATTATATGCTAAATTCAGCAAGTGTGAGTTTTGGCTTCAAATTGTGGGATTTTTGGGTCATGTGATTTCTAGAGATAGTATTTTGGTGGATCCCAGAAAAATAGAAGTAATAGTTGATTGGCCAAGGCCTACTAATGCAACTGAGATACGTAGCTTTTTGGGTTTGGCAGGGTACTATCGGAAATTTGTGGAAGTATTTGCTAAGATTGCCTCTCTGTTAACGAAGTTGACACAGAAGAGAATTAAGTTTGAGTAGACTGATGCATGCGAAGAAAGTTTCCAACAGTTGAAGAACAAATTAGTATCTGCACCTATTTTGACTTTGCCATCTGGATCTGGAGGATTTGTGATTTTCATTGATGCATCGAAGAATGGTTTAGGATGTGTTTTAATGCAAAATGAAAATGTGATGCTTATGCCTCACGACAACTGAAACTGTATGAAAAGAACTATCCAACTCATGATTTGGAACTAGCTGTTGTAGTCTTTGCTTTGAAGATTTGGAGACATTACCTCTATGGTGAACAATGTAAAGTTTTTACAGATCATAAGAGTTTGAAGTATTTGTTCACTCAAAAGGAATTGAACATGAGACGGCGATGATGGTTGGAGTCTCTTAAGGATTATGATTTGAAGATCAGTTATCACCCTAGGAAAGCAAATAAGGTGGCAGATGCCTTAAGTAGGAAGCCTTCTGGCACACTTGTAGTGATGTTGACAGAAGAACAAAAAATAGCTGATTTTGATAGATTGGAGATCTAAGTGGCTCATTCTACTGATAGTTCTATGGCTGCTTTGATTGCACAGTCTAACTTGGTGGAGAGAATTAAGAATGCTTAGAACAATGATGTTAAGTTATTGAGTAAGATCAATAAGTTGGGATTTGAGAAACATGAAGATGGTCGATTTCAAGGACGATTGTGTGTTCCTAATAATACTGAATTGAAACGAGAGGTACTGAAGGAAGCACATAGCTCGAAGTTGTCTATTCATCTGGGAGGAACAAAGATGTACTGAGATCTTAAGAAGAATTTTTGGTGGAGTGGAATGAAAAGGGATATAATAGAATATGTATCAAAATGTCTGGTTTGCCAACAAGTGAAAGCAGAACATCAACGACCAGCTAGGTTATTAAAACCTCTAGATATTCCTATATGGAAATGGGAACATATAACTATGGACTTCATGACTGGACTTCCAAGGACAAGAACTGGTAAGGATACTTGATAACATATAGATTTATATATTTTAGACCCTCTATGCTTAGTATTTAATACATCTCTCTAACATTCTTAGATTAGATACTATCTTTATGTGTTATTTGGATTATTATGTTTTAATAAGATTAATATTAAATTGTTGGGTTTCTTAATTATATTTTTTATTCTATTTCAGGCCCAAGTCCAAATGAAATTAGAATGGACCTCATGTTATAATTTTAGTGAAGCCCAATATGCAATAGATACGGGCTAAGTGAGTTAGAATTGAAAGGGCCCATGAAGTCCAAGAAAGAAAAGAGAGAAAACCCTAAGAAGATTAGGAAGAGGCGGATTTAAAAAGAAAAAGAAAATCAGATTAGAGAGGCAGTTCAAAAATCAAAGAAAAGAGGCGCGGTATTGTTCATCGTGGTACTGTTCATCGCAATTACAGAGAGAGATTTTCGAGAAATCATGGAGGCATTACAAGATTTTGTAATGGCAGCTTAAACACCTTGTAATCAGTCTAGGGGAAGATGCTTCCAGGGCAATTCAGAGTTCTAGAACATCATTTATTTCGGGTTGTTTTCTAATTTTTAGATTTGATTGCATGAGATTATGGATTGAATGTTTATTCGATTGATTGGGTTCTTGAGATTGAACTTGGATTTGATTGGCGATTGTTAATTGAATTTATGCGTCTATTTCTATTTAATTGTTTTCAAAATCTGAATTTTTCCTGGATTCGTGGATTACCTTGATGTTCACAGGTCTTAGATTAAACATGAGTTGATGGATTAGACGATTGTCTAGGAAGCCTATTAATGCTTAATCGAATTCTAACAGGTTGTTAATAGGTGATCGGATCTAATTTGAGATTCCAAATTAGAATTCAATCAAGGGATTAGAATTTCAAGAGAGAATATTCGGAAAAACGTGGAAGAATTAAATTGGAGCATCAACCCTAGGCTGATTAGGTTTTCTCATTATTGATTTACATTCTATTTCATCTTGTTTATTTGTTTTTAAATTTTCTTTAAGCTCTAAAACCCCCCTTTTTCTACTTTAATGAGAATTGGTGAATTTTTTTGTTTAATTTAACAATTAAGGCTTCATTGGGAGATGACCTGGTGAGTACTATATTGCTTTCTAGTTTTTAAATTAATCTTGGCCGGTTTAATGACAACCGCGAATTTATCCTTTATCAATACCATATGGGTAGTTGTGGATCGGTTGACAAAATCTCCCTACTTTATGCCAATGAAAGCAACTGCATCGGTGGATGAAGTGAAGATGTACATGAATACCATAATTCGACTTCATGGAGTACCAGTGAGTATAGTATCGGATAGTGATACTCGTTTTATTTCAGGTTTTGGAAGAGTTTTAATCAAGCTATGGGAACAACTATAACTCTTAGCACTACTTATCATCCACAAACTGATGGGCAATCAAAAAGAACGATTCAGATATCGGAAGACATGTTGAGAGCTTGCATTTTGGATTTCAAGGGTAGTTGGATTGACTATTTGATGTTAGTGGAATTCTCATACAATAATAGTTACCAAGGGAGTTTGGGAATGGAACCTTACGAAGCTCTATATGGACGTAAGTGCAGATCACCTTTGTGTTGGGATGATGTTGGTGAGAGACAGATTGTTAGACCAGAGTTAGAACAAATAACCTCGGAGAAAGTGTCGTTAATTTGACAACGGCTGAAGGTAGCTCAAGATCCCCAGAAGAGTTAGGCTGATAACAGAAGGAGACCTCTAGAATTTACTATTGGAGAAAAGGTTTATCTCCGTGTTTCGCCTACCAAAGGGGTGGTACGTTTTGGAAGGGGTGGCAAGCTTTCCACAAGATTCATTGGTCCATACGAGATTTTGGAAAGAGTTGGTGATTTAGCCTACAGATTGGCCTTACCACCGGCCTTATCACGACTTCATAATGTATTTCATGTATCACAGTTAAGGAAATACATATCAGATCAAGATCATATATTGGAAGTAAAGCCACTGCATGTGCAAGAGGACTTGACGTATGACGAACTTCTACTACGGATTGTGGATAGGATGGATCGAGTTTTGAGAAGGGGGGTGATTCCCTATGTAAAGGTTCAATGGACTAATCACTCAGTTTGAGAGGCTACGTGGGAACTCGAGGAAGAGATGAAACAGAAGTATCCTCATCTGTTTGAAGAAGGTAAGGTGAGTTTTGAGGTCGAAACTTCTTTAAGGAGGGTAGAATGTAATGCCCAGCCCTTTTAGTAAAGGCAAACTTGGAAAGTCAATATCCAGATATTTATGATTTAATATTTTATTTTAATTAACGTATATTAGTTAAGGCTGAGCTATTCATCTATTAGGATTACTAATTTTTAGAGAGGGCTTACGCTACATCTGTGTCTTAGGAGGTGGCTAATCATCGGGAACAATCAGGGAGAACCCAATCGTCGATCATTCGTAAGGTAAGTAAATTCCTCAATTCCTTTAGGCATGAATTGATATTTTAGATTTTTAGACAGAGTCTATGCCAATTTATGATATTAGGTTGAAACTTGGTGATTGAGTAGAGATTCCAGATTCTGAATTTGGGGATTTCAGAGGTGAGTAAATGAAATGTTCAATTTTCTTCATATTCTATTTTCTCAATAAATTTCTCAAGTTTGTTCAATTCGTTTTTCTTTGTTTCGATCTCTGCTTTTGGGGTCTGTATATATATATATGTATGTAAAGATATGCGCGCCCTTTTGATTGCGCAGAGCATGGTATATTTCTTCTTTCTTTGATTTTTACATAGATTCTTCCTATATATATATAATGTATGTATGGGTATATATAAGTATATATATATACTGTCCCTCTTGATTTCCGCACAAATTTAATCCAATTCTTTATTTTCTTCGGTTTTCCTTTTTGTCAGTGGATTTTGAGAGCAGACAGCCTTGTCATTTTACCAATAAGTGTTCTTCCTTTTAGTTCTATGTATGTTAAGCCTCACATATACACATACATATGAAATACGTTTCTCTTTTTCCTTCCTGTTACTGTACTTTCTAGTTTGTCTAAAGATTTTATATATTTTATTTTATTTTTATTTTCTGTTTAAAGAATTACCTTTTTGGGTAACTTAATTTCCAATTTTTATTTTCTTTAGTTTCCTAAGATTTCTTTTCTTTTATTTTTCTTTTCTTTTCTTTTTAAGAATTAATTTCTTTCAAATCTTTTAATTTAATTTTTTTTTTTTTTTATCTCTTTAGTTTCTTCAGACTTCTTGTTAAATTCATTTAAAGTTTTCCTTAAATAAAATAAGTTTTTGACTCAAGTTTGTTAGGAATTAGTTGGGAGAATATGTTCCACATCTGATAAATTTTTGAACCCATTGAGCATGGTGAAAAAGCTCAACATTTGATATAAGTTTTGGCCGTCCTAGCGGGATAAACAACTAGGGCCAAATTTGGTAAAACCAACGAGTGTCTATACTTGTTTGAGCCTACCTAAAAGATATTGAAATTGAAATTATGATATTATTGTTTGTTTGTGAAATTGTTAAGGGAAGTTATTTTGTTTAGTTTCTTGGTTATTTTGAAATCTTTTCTCGGTTATCTCGAAATCTTTTTTTTATTACCGATTCGAATGTTTTGGAAAACAAGAAAATGAGTATTCTTTTTATTCACTGAGCTTTTAGCTCATTCCCTTCCTTCTTTTTATCTCTTCTTTTGAAGATTCTAGTGACGAGGAATAAGAGAGTAGATGAAGCCTGAATCTCGTTTTTCGTTTTGAATTCTCTAGTCTTTTGTTGTTCTTGGGATTGATATTTAATTCTTTTGGAATTTTTTTAGTTTTAATAAGCTTGGGATTGTACCCCTAATTCTATTTTGACTTTTGAGGAGATGGACTTAGTTGACTTCCCTTTTATTTTGAGTTCAGAAAGAGATCTTGTGCTCTTGGGGGAAACCTTGAGGTACGGTCGTGCAATGTCCCGGTTTCGAGGCGTGACAATATTTGATTGAGGTGTTATGCTATCCTTTGAAGAATCCATTTAAGAAAGTTAATCATGGAAGACACATCTCTTTAATTGCAACTAAAAATGGAAAAACAAACAAAAATAGGAGATATAGATCACATAGTTCAAATATAGTATAAGACTGTTTCGATAAAATTGTAATTTAGGATTTTTATTTAATAAATTAGATTTCTTAAATATGAGAGTTATAGCATTAAGTTACTAATTGTTTTGAGGAGACGTCCCTTTTATAACCTAATTTGGTAATAGAATATTTAATTTATAGAGATATTATTGAAAATGGGCTAATAGTGTGAATTTGGGTTGTGTCAATAGTTGAGCTTCCAAGAAATTTCACACACAAAAGAGATAGATGCACCAAGAACGCTTAACTAAATGCTTGCTTCTGTTTTTGATAAAAGTATCCAATGGCACACCAAACAAGAGCTTTGATATTTCCACAGCCACAAATTGAGGGAAAAATGGATAGGGCATTTGAACATGTATCTATTTTGTATGTGTATATATATACATACATTGTTTAAGTATATAAATTTAAATATTTTTATCAATTTATTTAGAATTGTTCTTAGAATTTGTCTCTTTCTAATTTTTTTTTTTTTTTTTTTTTTTTGGCCTCTTCCTATTTGCTATTTACTAATGTGTTGGAATTTGATGATTTTTCATTTTTTTTCTCCCAGTTGCTCTGATTCCCATATTGTGCCGAGTCACTGAACATGCTGCAAAGTTCCTAAGAAGAAATTTTAGCATGTGTACTCTGTACAGGTATGGAACTCTTGTCTACTGTCCCTAAAGGGATTTAATTAAACTTCACAATTCAATACAACAGGGGCTTAAAAATAAAGAAATTCAGCAGAAATCACAAATGTATCATTCAAAAATTGTAGCACGAGAAATTTGATCACATAAATCACGTCCCCCGCTCCTCTTCTCCCACTCAAAACCCACACACACACTTCAGTTTCAACTAATAAGAGATGAAATTTTAAAACTTACCTGCGCTTGCGTTGATGCTATTTCTTGATTGGCAGCTGCGGCGGTGAAATTGGAACAAATGCCAAGTTGCCGACTGTCGAGTGGAGAGCAGAGGCTACAATGTTAGGGTTTTTCAATTTTAGTCTTTCTTTATTAATTAAGACTTGCATTTCTAAATTTTAAAAGTTGGCCCCAAACATTAAAATAATAACAACTTGGCCGGTTCAATCTCCGATTGGCTGGTTCACGGTTCAATCGATTTGACCGGCCGATCCGGTTTGGTCCCCAAAAAATTGATTAAAACTATGTAAAGAAATTTGAAATAATTAATAGTTACTTCACATTCTCATATCAATACAAACACAAAATGTATTTCATAATAACCAACAACTCAGTAGATCAATTGCTCAAAATTTTATGGACATCACTAGAAAACACATTATGATGGGAAAAGTGCATGTACATGTATATACTCTTTTAGAATATAGAAAACCTCAACACCTAATCCACAAACATAAAAAAGATTGAACTTTTTCCAGTGAAATGCTACTTTAGTGATAGCCGTCCTTCCTGATGAAAGCGATGAGTGCACCACTAGAATGCACAAAGATGTGAAATAGCAGCAGACCTATAGATTATGGGACCTCTAACTCCTGGTACCTGATATTGGCATGCAAGAACAATGAAGGTAAGAAATCTAGAGAAACTAAAGTTGGGAAACAAAAAATAAATGCTTACAGGTAAAGGTTGAGAAGACTGTTGTAGCAATTGTGGGGGACAAATTTGGGATTGTCTAGACATGGGAAGCAGATTTGGGACCTGTGCCTAAGGAACATGGTAGGTAGAAGGATTTTGAGAATGAGATTGAATCTGGAGCTGTTGGTCAAAAGGTTTCTGTTGCTGTTCTTGCTGCTTTTCATATGCCAGTAACTCTTCATTTTTTTTCCCACTGTAAGTTCAATTGCAATCATTAAGCAGTAATAGAAAAAGGAAAGTCCCAACAAGAAACCACATGGATGCTAAGAAAATTATTTTGTTTTGGAAAAATATCTAACCGTTAGATTTGTTAGACATATAATAAAAAACAAACTTATAAATTTTGAAGCCAATCCGATATTATATTAAGATTCATCGGAGTGATAAGCTAGTATACTGAGCAAAACCCATGCTTTGTAACCGCGGTATTTGTTCAAATGAGGCGTCATATTTCCCCAACCTAAATGCAACACTTATAAAATTACCGTATTTGGTCACAATTGTCGCGACTATTTGCTGGTATTTGCAAATCCATCAAAATTTGTGAATTTTAAAAGGACACCACAAATCCGTCGCTATCTGTGAGGGCTATCAAACCATTGCAAAATAGCACTCGCAAATCCATCGATATTTTTAGATTTCAAAAGGACACTCACAAATCTGTCGCTATCAACGTGGGCTATCAAGCCATCGCAAATCCATCACAAAATAGCACTTGCAAATTCGTCGAAATTTATGAATTTTAAAAGAACTCTCGCAAATTTGTCGCTATCTGCTGGAGATGGCACTTGCAAATCAATCAAAATTTATGGATTTTAAGGGCCGCTTGCAAATCCGTTGCTATTTGCATGGGCAGTTTTTCCATCGCAAAATGGTACTCGCAAATTCGTCCATATTTATGGATTTTAAAAGGACATTTGCAAATCTGTCACTATCTGCGTAGGC
The DNA here is from genome assembly GCA_035583425.1 of Marsdenia floribunda. NCBI lineage: Eukaryota > Viridiplantae > Streptophyta > Magnoliopsida > Gentianales > Apocynaceae > Marsdenia > Marsdenia floribunda. Next base: position 14,924 of record JAXGGT010016137.1, read on the forward strand.
TATCAGCCCATTGCAAAATAGCATTCGCATATACGTTGAAATTTATGAATTTTAAAAGGATGCATTTCCATTGCAAATTAATCACAAAGATGACACTCGCAAATCAGTTGAAATTTATGGATTTTACGAGTCGCTAGCAAATCCGTTGCTATTTGCGTGGGCATTTTTTCTATTGCAAAATGGCACTTGCAAATCTGCCGAAATTTATGGATTTCAAAGGACCCTCGCAAATCTGTCACTATCTACGAGAGCTATGGTTCCATCGCAAATCAATCGTAAAATGGCGCTCGCAAATCTGTCGAAATTTTCATGGAGTCATCGCAAATCTTTTGCAGTTACCAATGTTGGTCAATGTGTCGTGTTGCCCTTTCAAATTTCAAGGGATTCATGGACGTCACAAATCTTGAATTTTTTAGTATTGAAATAACGATAAAATAAATATATTAAAACTAAGAATAAAAATAAATAAAAGATAAACTTATTTTTTGTGGTTATTGTTCTTTCCCACTTATGGTGGTTATATATATTTTGTAATGTTTATCTCAATAATTTGATATAATTGGTCAAATTTATCACGACTTCTTTTGGGGGTCATAGATTCACGTATAGGATAAAATTTTCTCTAGCTTCGTCATTTATTATATTCTTCCACGTAACTTTAATTGCGAGATAAATTTAATTATCTCAAATATAAGTTATTTTCTTTTACAAATTTAAAATCCTCTAACGTCATATTTTTGTCATACTATACTTTTAGGAGAACGACCATTTGGTGGCCAACTTTTTTTTTTTTTTTTTTTGTTTATAATAATCTTTCGACTATCTTCTAGTAGTCTAATATTTGAATATTTCTTACAACCATATTTCAACTATCTTTGGGTAATCAAAACAATTAGTCTTTTTCGAAAAGACCAAATCGTCGGTTTTATTTTCAAAAAGATATCATCTTTAAATTCCAATCTTTGAATATTTGTTTGGGATCACAATGTCTATCGGACATGTCTTAATTATTATTTGGAATGACAATATTTACTGGACATATGATAATTAGATACATATCAGCATCTAATATTCATGGCAAATAATTTTTTACTCACTTCAAGAGCCACAATGAGAATAAAATGGCATATATCTCTTTATAAGATACCTCTTTATACTTCAAAATTCAAACTTCATACCTGAACATGCATATCATGAGTATCCTATTTTTGCAAAATTATCTATGGAAGTAAATGATTCACGACGGGTTGGAATTCTAGTTCACGACTAGTTACTAGGATCCCAATCATCTGAATGAAGAAAATAACAATCGGCCGAATCACGTCTAGGTGCTTCACATTGTTGGAGAACTTTTACAAACGCCTTTGGCCCAAAGGAAAATAATTACATAACAAAGGTAGATAATAAATTTACCAACGTGAACATACAATTTTCTATTTAATAATATATAATTAATGATAGAAGCTTGTGCTAGTACGTGATATAAAATATAAGGTAAATCATATAGAAAAATGGGAGAATATATTATTCACGTATATTAGTGATATATTATTAGATAATAAATGTTCATTTATAAGGATACAATCGTAGAGACTTTGAAGTCAAGAATCAAGAATATATGGGAGACTAAATAAATAGATTTATAACAATTCTGTTTTTTTTTTTGGAAAATTTTAAGATTTTTTTTACCTTCAACCTAATTTCAACTCATAGCCTCTTGAATCAAGAATATGATCGCTACCAACTTATTTAATCATCTTGTCCAAAATAAGTTTAATGAACATTTATTAGAACTTACATATATATATAAGGTATTATTTTATTAAAAATTGACAAAAATGTTAAAGAATTAATTCAGACATAATTTTTTTGAAAAAATAAATAAATTAAGATATAATTATGTGTAATGTTTTTAATTGTTTGATATGTATATATATATATATTCACTACTAAAAATAAGACTATATACGACGGCCCTATAACCGTCGTATATAGTGTAAAAATCGTCGTATATACTATATACGAGTGTTCAACGTCAGTTGTGGATCCGTCGTGAAAGTAAGGGTCGTTAAAAATATACGACGGCTCAACAACCGTCGTATTTACTTTATACGACTATTAATTTACAATGACTATAGAACCGTCGTATATATTCTTGCTATATACGACGGCTAAGGGACCATCGTATATATTCCTACTATATACGACGGCCATAGGACCGTCGTATATACTATTGCTATATACGACAGCTCCAGAACTGACATATATATTATTGTTATATACGACGGTTCTAGAACCATCATCTATACTTTTACCATATACGACCGTTAAAAGGCCATCGTATATATTGAAAAATCTTATTTATTAAAACTATCTTATATATTAAATAGACCATTATTTTTGCTTTTTTTTTTTTAATTTTAAAAATTTTAATTTTAGCCGCACAATAACCAAAGCATTTAAATAAAAATATTATTTGAATTCATTATATCCAACAATTCATGTCAAAAATATAATGAAATAGTTAATACAACAAAATACAAATCTTAGAAATAAAATGCCCAATAGTTGACTCAGTTTTTACTATTATTATTTTATTCTATAACTGATTGTGGATGGAAACATATTTCCCCTAAGAATGATTTTAGCCTCTAAATGCAACAGAATTGTTTTCAACAAAGTAACCTCCCTTACTTGAAACGTTCCTTTTAGGATTTTTAGCGATCGGACCATTGAGGAAGCAAGCTCAAGAACAATTCTTTCATCATGTTCACTAGGAACATAACCAGGAGTCATTACTGATTGATTTTCTGTTAAGA
>JAXGGT010016186.1:0-17722 GCA_035583425.1 Marsdenia floribunda
CCCCCCCCCCCCCCCCCCCCCCCCCGCCCCCCCACCCCCCCCCCCCCCCCCCCTTTTTTATCGTCAAGGATAGCCTCTGTTTATTCCAGGGCAATCTCAACTTTCCCTGCACCTCCTATGCATATTTCTGTTTGTGAGCTGTATATAATTCTTGTATATTGCACTATCGGTATTCTCATGATGTCTATATAGTGGAACAGTGTGCATAAAGTGTCTCTTGATTAACAGGTGTGCCTTCCTTCAATAGTAGAAGAATTTCTTCGGTTGGCCAAATCAATCCATCTATTTGCTGTTCCTGATGAACTAGTTCCTACCGGCATATTGGAATCAGATTTTTCTATGGCCTTTGGTGGATTGGAGAGGCTTGACATGTTTTTCCCTTTTGATCCGTGCTTGCTTAATAAATCTGACAGGTTTGTTACAATGCAACCTGAGACTGCATAGTACACATTTTATTGTCACAGCAGAAAAAAATTATATTTTATTCATTATTTAAGCTGAAATATCTTCTAATTTCCATTTCTTTTTTCCCCCGCCCAACTGCATTTAATTGACATTCTTGTTTACATCATGTTTTGAAGGTTCATCAGACCGAACTTTGTTTACTGGTCGATGGTCAGAGGTACATATGAAAATGATGATGAAGATGGAGCACCTAGTGATGAAGATGTTGCTGAATTTAGTGGGCGGGTGAACAGGATGGAAATATATGACGACGAGAGTCTTGGCAGTGTCGACAATGATGAAGCATCTGATCACGATCTTGATGAATTTGACTATTCTCTAAACAAAATGTCTATTACCCCCAAAAATCCGCCGACTCTACCATTTGAAAGTGATCTAAGAGGGAGATATATGCAGATGCCATCAAAAATCAGACCTTCTACAAGTCCAGAATCGTTGTGAATAAATATACTGTAGTTGGGATGTTACAAGAGAATCATAATTTTGTAGTGAGGTGTGGATAAATATGACCTCAATTTTGGAGGTGGGGGTTTGATGTGCTTGGTGGCTGGAACACGAGTTCTGTTGGTTCCATTTATTTGTAAAAGATTATCAAAGCAGTTGTAACGTAACAATTCATATATAGCAAGTAAATTTATTTTTCTGTATGAATAGAGATGATGAGTATAAATTTTGAGCGTTAGACCATGACCTGATGGTTTTAGCTGAACATTTAACAGAAGGCATTTGTTGCTCTTTAAGCCAAAATCGAGGCTCGTGCTTCGTTTTCACTGTCTAGAGTTTTGCTTTCCGGATATTGATCAGATCTTCCCGTTTGGTAGCTTAGGCGTGCCCATGGTTTGTATGTTTTGACATTCTTGCTTTATTTGTTTGATATATTATTATTGAAAAATATTTTACATCAATTAAAATAGATTTAATGTGATTTTTTAGTCTGATACAAGCTTGGATATTACAACATAATTTTAAATATAAGTAATTTACAACCGTTGCATAGTAAAATCAAAACTTTAAAGTAATTGAGATTAATTATTTATTTTATACCACATTTTAATTGAGATACATTATTTATTTTATACCACCTTTTATTTATGTTTTTTCAAGAATTTTTTTTTTTTTTTTTTTTTAAGGCGAGGCCAATTTTCACGACATTATCTATCGAAGCCAACCACTCTAAAGCAGCAGCAACAGAAAAGAAATAGCATCGGATACACAACCTACATAATCTCAAGTTTGCTGATAATAGGCATTCAAAGCCACTGTAGGCAAAATTTAGCTAACAAACTAGTTACTGCTCAGTATGAATGCTTCACTTGGGAAATGAAAAGGATTTACCTTTACCATCAAGATGCATTTTCTTGAACAAAAGTTATTTACAAAATGCCGTGTCCAACAAACAAGAAGGGCACGGTGGGAACGGAATCAAATATCAAAACCAAGTAGTCAGAGGTTAACGCGAAGAAACCGTTCGAGGTATCATCAAGGCAGATGCACCCTCAGTTCCTTTCTTGAAGGTTGAACATTTCACCTCATGCAAAACTTCATGTCATTTCATCTCAGATTACCCTGAAAGTTGTTTGAAGTAAAAGAGTTGGCCAACGGGGAAAGTATCCACAGTTCGTTGTAGGAGGCGATTAGTAAAACTTGACTGTCTTCTCTGGTCTCTAGGTTCAGTAAGTTAGCAACAACAGTAAATCTAGGCAAAATAGTTCATTGACCATTAGAAAGAACAAAGAACATATGTATAAACCTAAAAGCAAGCATCAAGTCAGAGTTGAAAAATATAGAATACCTGTATAATATGGAGAAGCAAAACAATCAATTACTTTCTTGAAGATCTTGTCCGGGTGCATCTTTTAAACGCCAATGGTTGTTCATCATCATCATCATCTTCTATCTGTCTTGAATTACCATGTCTTTCTTCAAGTATACAGATAGCGATAAGTGCCAAAAAAAAAAAAAAATGCAGGGAAAATGCCAAAGTACCATGAACTAAGATGAGAAAACTAGCAACCAAATGCACTCAAACTCAGCCATTACGAAAGCCTTATTTTACCAATCCATGATAATGGAACACTGAAACTCTGTTTGATGAATCAATCTCATAATAAATTGATTTGTAATTGATATTCAATTGAGGAGAACAACTAGAGGTCCATTTTATCCTGCTATTTATTTTCTTTTAATTGCCTAAATAATAGATAGAGGTATAATACCTTCTAAACTAAAAATTCTCCACTTAACTAGTAAAACAGTCATGCTCTATTCCAAAATAGAATGAGTATCATGATATGACAAAATAATGGGACTAACATATTGTCAATATGGACATCTTTTTGGCATAGTTAAGATGATTGCAACTATTCACTTCATTGTTAACATGTTGTCATACTTCATAACTATTCACTTCCAATGTGAAACTTTTAAAAACAGCATTCTTGCTAGGGACCAACTTAATTTGGGTTAGAATTCTAAATATCAATCTCTTACTTGGTCAACTACTTGGCAATCTTCTTCACTATGCTAAAATGATATCCCGTGTTGACAATTCAAAATAGGCACATTCTTTTGTATCATTTCACGTTACTAACTTACTAGCAATGCGCATGTACAAAAAACTATATAGTGTATATAATCATGTAAAAAATGTACAAAAAGCAATATATATATGCTTAATTGAACAACACTTGATAGCAATGATTAAATTACTGAAGATCAGAGAAAAAAGAACCACAGAAAACACTCACTCTTCCCTCTTCCCTCCTCCCTCCTCCCCTCTCAGATCTGCTTCTTTTTTGTCCAACTCCCTTGGCTGGACCCAATTCTTTCCTCCTTCTCCTCCTTTCTCTTTCTCTTGCATTTATTTTTCCCTTTTTGTTCATCATTCTCACTATTTACTTGGTATTTTGTCACAATTTCACCCTCACATGCAAGGATCTTTAAAGATAAGTGTATTTTCTCTTTTAGAAGAAAATGTTTTGTTACCCAAACACTACATTATTGTTGGCTGAACTGCTAAGGATATAGATAAGATGATTATATTATCTCTATTACTATAAATGATGTTTATTCATTTAATTTTTGTAATGCTTTTTTATTAATGAACTTTCTACTAATTTACCCAAAAAATCAAAAACAAACCAGAACCAGAACCAAAATTCAAAAACCGATAACCAAATGCATGCCCATAAAGCTACGAATTTAATGCCTGAAATGAATGAGAGATTTGAAACTTCCTACCAGGATATTATCTCTGCTTAAATAAAAGTGACCCTCCTCCTATTTACCTTTTGTAGTATCTTTTAGTGATCTATCCTCAGATTCCACCGGATCCACTGTATTACTGTTTCTGGAACGTTTCTCTGAAATTGTGACAACTCCATCTTCCACCTTCTGCTCAGACATGTCACATCTTCCATTGAAAGGCTTCATATAACAGAACCTGTAAAACATTTTCAAATACAGAACAATAAAATATTTACAAGTGTCTATCATTTCTAAGTGCATCAGAATTAATAGTACTAGACCTTCCTTTTCCTTGCTGCACAACCAAAATAACCCCCCAAAAAAAAAATTTGCAAAAGAACCAAATAAGAATATAGATCATTTCTAGTTGGTATTATACCACAAGAAGCTCATGGAAGCAAGGAACTTAAAGAAAAAGGCAGACAGAACAGAACAAATATGCTGGTTGCAAACAATGTTATCAGATAATTTTGTACTTCAACATGAAGCTCAAATATCTAACGAAATAGGAATACCATTCTGCTGGTAATGTCTCGATGTTGAATCCAGCTGCCAGCATTCTCCATTTCCGGCATTTGTCACACTGCACCCATTCATGGTCAGGTTTATGTACAGTGATACCCTTTGCCTGCAAAAAATATCCAAGTTGAATATGGTGTGCCAGAGAAGCTGATATAAGAGCATAACTTTCAAGTGATTTTTGCTTGATTTTACCATATGATATCTGAAAAACCTAAGGTAGTTAGGTCATAGCATTATACAATGTTTTTTTCCCCCTTTCCTTTTCCAAAATATCTGAACTCTATATTTCTATTGAAGAAATTTGGAAGTAGTCTAAAACCAAATGAAAGAAGCGTTAGCACTATAGTATAGTGTCTAATAAAATCCTTCATCAATATTATTAATGGTCAAAAAGAAGGAATTTGTTGTTCAACAAAGCACAAATGATGCTTTAGAAATGAGAAATAGAGAGGTCATGGTTGGTTGTCTATGATGATCGTGTATCTGCATCCAAAGAGAAGTACAAAATGACAAATAATGAATTCCTTCAATCCCAATTCAAGACTATCTATTTCTTCATTTTTGTTACTTGACAACTCCTCAGGAAAACAGGTTTGGATTGGTCCTACTATCCACTGTCCATAAGATAAAACAAGCTATTATCAAATTTTTAGCATTTGTATCCATACCTTTCCTGTTGTATCTTTAGCAGTAAATATTTTCACCATAACCTTGACCTTAATGCTAGATCACGTAGAATAAGAACATACAATTTAAACCATGGGAGCTAGCTTCTACTCTAAAGTATATCCCAGATTTGCAATCAAACAGCAGAAACAAGAAGAATATTATGTCAATTGAAAGAAAAAACGTTGTCGGAGATGAATATTCAGAAGTTCATCCGATCACCTTTTGTCAATATTAGACATAAGTAATGAATTGCTCAGTTCTTCTAAAGAAAGGTGGCTTCGTCTAAATATTGATTAGGCCTTTAAGCAAATTGAAGTTCTGTAATTTGGCAACAACAGTAAGCAAGCAAAGTCTTATGACAAGTTGAATGATGTATAATTTTATTTCACTGGCATGGAAAGAATAGTAGAATACAATCCTAAGAACACAGCCTATCAACTAGGTTTGCATATATTTATCTTTCTATGCCTTAGATACTGCTTTCCAATAACAAATTGCTAACAGATGGTGAAGTTGCTTTTTTCTTCCTAGTCTCTTACTACTAACCTTTTCTTTTCAAAAAAAAAAAATGAAGCATTCAAGGGTACCTTTAACAATAGAAAGTTGAACTATCAACTGTCAGCATACTGTTCTTCTACCCAAAAAAGACCATCAGCAGAGGTCCTGGGTAAATGGTTTAAGATAGAGTTCCCATATCTCTTTTGTTAAAAGGGATTTTTCCACAACAATATAGGATCACAGGAAAAAATATGACATGAAGCCGAAATATTGAATGTAAGAACTAAGTGATTAAACAAATGATACATCAGCTGACAAACTAAATTATGAAATTACCAGCTGAAGCTTATTAACATATTTGTCCAAATATTCATCTGTTCTCACACCCAACCATTTCTCTAGTTCTGCATAAACTTCACAGTCCTGGAACCCTTGCTTATTGTTGTGAACCCAAACAAGACCATCATCATCCTTCTGCAAATGTAAGGGGGAAACTATTGAACAAATGTAACAAGCTTAGAATTTAACTTCTAACCTATAACATGCTCATAACATATACTTCAAAATATGCATGTAAGAAAAGAAAGATGATGAATCTTGTAAAATTGCAATCATGCATGTATAATTGCAAATACATATTAAAAATTAATGCAACTGATCCATAACATCTGTACCATCAACCCTGTAACATCAATAACACCAATGACACCACGTCCACTGTCACCATTGTGAATCATGCTACCAACTCTCTTGTAAGCCTATAAGAACAAGAGGAAGATCAATGCAGGAAAAAAAAAAAAAAGCATTGAATGTCAAGTACAGAAATCAGAGAAACACCTCAATCAGACGCCCATGCCAATATAGGAACATTCCACAGTTTGCCTGCTCCCATTCCAGTTGACAGCGTCCAAGGATTAACTGAACTGGTTTCCCCATGATACAACCACTTTTTACAATGGTCTTATGAAGAGACTTGGACAAAGGTCGAACTTTAACCTACTCATATTCAAATCAGCAGTTATTTCTTGTTGTCCTGAAGCAGTAAAAGAAGATAATCAACGAAATGAGAATAAACAAATTTGTTATACCTGTGCTCCTTGCACATAAATCTTCATTCTTGGTTCAAAGAAAATGACTTCCAAATAAGACCTCAATGAATAGTCCAGAGGCACCTAAAGAAATAACAGAAAAGTTGAGTTAGCCGGAAGCATTAATTATATTCAACAAAGTAAAACAGGGAATTTCCTAACCATATGAGACATTTGGCCTGGACGAGATCTAACTCGTTTAGAACGAATCATTATGTCACCTTGATGGAATGAACTTCCACCACTCATGCCAGTTTCCCATTGTAAGCAATAATTTGATCCCCATTTGTCCAAATTCCAAATATATATTTGTGTTCCTGTTCCTTTTTCAGTGAAGAGTCCTGCTTTTTCACCTATCAGGTATTTATTGAAGGGAGAAAATTCCTTAATAGCTTTCAAATTGTATTTTGCCAAAGCCTCATCTTGGATATTTGAATCAATTTCCATATGCTGCCCAATTTTGCAGTAGCTCACAATGGGGATCACCAAATTCTGAAACACGAAGAAGCAAGAGAGATATTAACTCATAAATAAACTTAAAGGAGAAAATTACATGCACACACAAACAAGGACAAGAAACTCATCACTATGATTTGGTCACCTACATCTCTTCCTTCATTTAATGACTGTGAGAGAAAAGCTATAGATCTGGTGTTTGCACTCTGAGTAAGAACAAGAGCATCCTTCCCAAGTCTCATTGCCCCTGTCTAACAAAAATACCAAATATAGATCAATGTTATATAAAAAGGAAATTTTCGCATAAGGATAAGCGACTCATCGTAGATGACATGGGAAATAAACTTGAAATATCTTATTCCCTTCCCATTGTTTTATAAGGAGACACGAGACTATAAAGTATTGTATATCCTTCAAAAAATACAGTAACTGGAACTATTTAGCACCTGGCTCATCTCTTAGCAAATTTTCAATGAAATCATACAGACTTATGCAACCAGTATGATCATGGAAACAAAAATTCGCTTAACATTGAACTAAGGGGCTAAAGACAGACCCAATATTATCCTCCTCCAACCCACCCACCTACCCAAATAAGATGAAAAAAAAAAATGAAAAGACTGCATTCATTTGTTCTGCAAATAAGATGTGTCCAATTTTTAGATGCACACTAGAATTAATCCTATTAATATGCAGCTCAAAGCTGTCCCTGTTTTTCCCATTGCTAGAGCAATGATATAAGATCAGATAACAACAGATAAAATGAAAATAAGTTTTTTAAAGTTACTGAAGCCTATAATTGAAGCTGGAAAGTTTGCATGCCTTGAACCAATGCGTTTTTTCTAATCAAAGACAAAACAAGGACCGCATCTTTTCATTAAAAGAAATTAAATGAATACCTTAAATCCAATCCCAAATCTACCAATTCGATTAGTATCATCAGTCCCAGGATGCTTATGCCCAAATGATATCATTCTCAGAATATCTTCATGAGTCATCCCATGGCCATCATCTACAATTGATAGCATAGGAATATCTTTGTCATCCTTCTTAGAGTATACCATATTGATAGAAATTTCCAATCTGTTTCCAAATAAGAAGAGAACAAAACATGAATGATAAGAAAAAGGAACCGAATTAATAAACCTGCTTCAAGCTTATCAAAGAAAAGGCCCAGAGTGTTGGGTGGGGGTAAATAATAAAAATAAATAAAAAATGGAAATTTCAAATTCAACTAAGAAGATATTTGGAAAAACTTCGACATTTACAAAAGTAGACAAGATACGTAAAACAAACTCTCCACCCACTTGGTTGCTTGGGCATCTCTTGAGTTATCAATAAATTCAGCAATTGCACCAAAAATCCAGCTTGAATGGGCGTGACCAAGAGTCTTTAAATAACTAGGATCCACCTGTACCAAATTTCTCCACAGAAAGCCAAAAGAACCAACAGCATCTCCAGGTTTACAACTATTAACAGCCTTCGGATTGTTAGCTTCATCACCAACATCTGAAAACTTACAGTCACGCGATATTCTCTCCCCAATTACACCAGAATTGGATACAGACTCCTCACCTGTCATAAGTTCAGGTTTACTTTCTGGCAATTGCATGCCAGATTGCAAAAACCCACAGGTTTCAGCATTAGCAAGCAAAGCTTTTTGGCCAGAAAGGACCCCAGCTGCAATTAACACCATCTCATCACAAGAGGAAAAACAAGTTACAAAACAAATAAGCTTGAGAACAAATAATTCAACATTCCTGGACACAAGAACAACATTGGTCATTCAATCATTCAACATATTAACTGTAGATACCAAGGGCATAAAGAAGCTTACCAGCACCAAAATCTTAAACAGAGTGAATCATAGCACATGAATGATGAGCAAGATTCCTTTAGAAGGAGGGGGAAGGGAAGGATCAGAGAAAGTAAGAAACTCACCCTGCCCACCATTCTCCCCACTATCATTTATGTTGCGTCGTTTATCTTCCTTGTAGAAGACTGTTACATGGTTGAAGTTCATCCCCTTTTTGGGAGGAAATATGTAGAAATCATTTAATTCAAGCTTTCCAATAGCAACCTTCAAAGTCATTGAAGAAAATAAAACAAGAAAAAGGAAAGTGATTTAACATTTAAATACAAAATACAGATTTGCTTTTGCACACAAATACTACACACTAAAAAAAATTAAATAATGAAGAAATTACTGGAGAAATTTCTTTGTAAGGAAAAGGCAATTCTCTAGGTTAAGTTCCCCAACGACTGTAATCATGAGCTTATAAAAAGAATTATTTTTCCTTTTGTCCAGTAGCAAAATGAGAAACAGGATGGTTATACTCCTTAAGAAAGAAAAACAGGTATGTTACACTTTATAACACAAGCCATCCAATTAATGTCATCCATTAGTATTGCAGTTTTTACACTAGTCCATTTCAGGTTTTCCCTAATTTAAGAAGGAATTGCAAGACTAAAGAAAACAAAAGGTATGCCCATCCAAAGGCTATGCAATCCCTCAGAGTTGTTATGCAGAAGGAAAAGAATGTAGAAATTGCATCCAAATGAACTTTTAAACTATGCATTCTGACCCTTTTGTATCTCTGAAGGAAATGCAAGAATTCTCTCCACTCCTTTTCCTGTTGACTGTTTTCAGAAGCAGGCAATAAAGTGCAGCAAGGTATGCCGGGGGGAAGATGAATTTTCTCACATCGAACAATGTTCGATATGCTCCAAAATGCTGGCCTGCCAAACAGATAAGAAATACTAAGCATCAAAATTTGCTAATTGTGTATATGGAAAGCAACAATTCCTTACAAATCACTGAAGAATAAGAATTAACCCTCCAATCTATTGAATCCCATAGAAATTAGTGATAACTAGCATAAAAAGAACATAAATGCTTGGGAAATTTACTCTCTTTGAACTTCCGCTTGTGTAATTTGTATCTCAAGTAGAAATTTAAAGGACAATTGGACAATCAGAAACTGTGAACCAGCCAATTTGCAACTTCAGGTTCTTAACTGCAAAGTTTTTGAGGTTCACAAGTGCCGTCATACTATAGCATGACACAACATGTTGCCATATGCTAATGCCCAAGGTTCAGCCAATATCAGCACAAGCAAACTAAGATCAAATTAGCAAAGCTTAAACTGATTTCTAGTCTTTGTTTATGTATAAAAGCCTATTTCTTGATTTCCAAATGCAGGTTTAAAGAAAAAGAAGGAGAAAAAACTCATTTTTCAAAGAGCTGCTCTTGATTCCTGTAGTAAAGAGATTGATAATCCATCAAGGGTGGCATGTATTCATGTTTTTCCTTATTCTTATTCCAGAAAAGTATAATTGTGCTTTAATCTCACAACTTGAAAAAGGGGATATAAGATCTGTGAAACATTGTAAAATGTGAACGATAATCATGTAAATATAAAAATAAAACAGGAAAATATGTAGAAACCACAGTTCTTGGGAAAGATGCACACACATTTTACTAGGAGGATTGATGCACTGTGTCCGGCTTATGGTTTTCCTGTCCTTTGTCAGCATAACATGACAACAATCTGCCAAAGTTGTCATTGAAATAATATTGAGTTCAGAAGGTTAAGGAAGAAGCATAACAAGGTTGAAAAAGCTATGGAAGTCAGTAGCATACATCTTAAGACCTAAATGACCACCAAGAAAATCAAAATGAGAATTACTTCTCTATCACTGTTGTTAGTCAATTCATGTCTTCTCTAAGAGTTGAACATCATTGGAAGCCTTAGAGCAAATTTTATGACATTTGAAAAAAGCACTTGAACGTGTGATTGTGTAAAATTAAAAATGGACATGCTCATATTGAGTGTCACTCAGATGCATATCATGTAGGCCTCAATATTGACAGAAGATCCATCTCAAGATATTGTGTCTTTGTTGGAGTGAATATGGTATCATGGAGAAGTAAGAAGCATAATGTAGTCTCAAGGTCAGGCGCAAAATCAAAATATAGAACTATGGCTTAATTTGTTTGTGAAATCATGTGGCTAAGCTAATTTTTAGCTTTGGTTGGCCTTAAATCTTGTTTTGATTGAAACAAAAATTATGGTATAACAATCAAACTACCCTTTATGTTTCCTCAAATCCCGTTTTCTATTAACGGACTAAGTATATAGAAATTGATTGTTACTTTGTTTGAGAATAGATACAAGAAGGACTAATCTCTACAAAGCATGTTAGAAAAGGGAAGCAATTGAGATATCTTTACCAAAGCTCTAAATAAGAATGAGTGGATTGTCTTCGTAATAACTTGGGCATGATTAACATTTCTGCTCCAACTTGAAGGGGAAATGTTATAGACTTCGTAAATATGTGTTAGGAGTTCGCAAATACGTAATTTAGGGGATTGGAACTAATTAGGGGATTAGGAAATAGATTTGATTAGACTGTACAATTTTAGAAATTTACTTCCTTATGTAACTTGTATCTTTGTTTATAAATTAAAGACTCATTGAATACAATAACACACAAGAATTACATAATTTCATTTGTTTACAATCAAAATGAAGAACATATCAAATAACATGAATATTCAATGACAAGCAATAAAAGGACTATATTTTAACCAATTACTTATGATAAAAATCATTTAAAATATTATACATCAATTTTTAAGCTCTATTGTTAAATTTTCTTTTCTTTTTTTTTCTTTTTTTTTTTTTTAATATTTTCTTAAAATACTTTCATGTACTTGAATGATTTGATTATCCAATTTTGATCATTTATTATTTGATACTCTTTTCGTGTAAAAAATATTGTCAATGTTTGATATTGCACATGAAATAAGAATTAATAAAATTCATAAAAAAATTATACAACAAAATGACTAATATAATTTATTGAAAATGTATGAAACAGTAAATTAAATAAGGATATCATGAAAAATAGCAATAAATAATTTCCCTACATAGAACATTCTGATATTTTTGAGACAACAGAAATAAAAACAATTGACAAGATTGTTTGGATGGAGGTAGAGTTGTAATTTAACCGAATATGATATATCTAAGCTTGATTGATCAATTTTCGAACATGTTCAAGAAGGCTTCTTTTGAACCTAAAATTTTATTTGAATTTATTCGATTATTTACGTGTGTAGTTTGAAAAATTGCTCGTGTCTTGTTAATTTAACTTTTAACCTAGTTTGAGCTCGAATTTGAATTATATTTTAAACAAAATTAAAAAATTAATTAATTTTAAATGATAAAAATATTAATAAATAATAATTTATATAACATAAATATTATAATTCATTCACAAATATTGTTTGAGATCCCTTGATTAATATTCGAGCTTAGCAAAGCGTTTAAATTTGGTTTGTTTAATTAACAAATAAGCATTAATCAAACATAAAACAATCTAATTGGCAAATTGTTTGGCTCATTAACAATTGGGTTATTCAATTTTAACCGCTTAGTAATGAAAGTATATGGTAGTAACTAAAACTTACTCTCATTCTTCGACTCATTTTTGAGGAAGAAATCCGCCATTAATTAGGACCTGCAACAATATGCCATGCAGAGATGTAGAAAACTCAAAATGTTAAAAAAGATATTGTTGACAGGCTTCCTTTTCAGGTTTTGTATTTGTTTCGTAATATTTCAATGATGTAAATATGTTTAATAAGAGCCAGTTAAGCTGAAAATAAATCTTTATTACTGTACTACAGAACTAAACACAAACTACTAATGCTAGCCTTTGAGTAGTTTCACATAATCCGTGAAACTCTAGCCTTAATTACTATAGTAGCTCATTCCCTATGATTGCTACTAAGCTTGTAAAACAAAAAATTTTGAGAACATTGAAGCAATATTGCCACACACTATGCAATAACCAAATAGAAAATTCTGTCAACGTATTCTTCATAATTACTTAACTATAAATTACCACTTTTGGCCAACGCAATGGCAAATAAATATATTTCAGAAACTTTATGAAGAAAGAACGGAAAGAACTATCAATTATCAGAGAAAGATCATTCAAAACATTGCTCTTAAAGTCATTCCCAAAAACTCAAAATGAGGGAAAGAAATGTGTAATAGTAACACAGAATGGATAGTTAACAATTCCCCAATCGCAGACAGATTGAAGCTACAGAAATTTTTTAGTTGAAAGACCTTACTGCACTATTTGCAATTTAATCAAATTAGAGTAAAACAGATAATTGACTAGAGTTTGAAAACTATGTTCATGCTACATCCAGCAAACAAAATAAAGGGAGAAGCACTAATTATTAGAATATCCTGGTAAAAAATGAGGTTAACATTTTATCGATAAAAATGAAAAACAGATTCCCAAATAAATGCCTGCCACTTTGCATTACCAAACACTCATAGATAGCAATAGCTCTAAGCCTCTAACATAATAATACTCCATCCTACAGTATTCTAACCAATTTAACCAAGTAACGGCAGCAACCTAAAAGTGATACGAAACGTGTGATCATCCATGATCACTCTTAAACCCTGCCTCCATTACCCAAAAAAATCCTACCGAAGGAAAAGAAAATCTTCAAAAAAACGTGAGCGAAAACTACAAAACTTATCAAAACTAAATGCAACAAGGTGTGTAAGAGGTTAAAAGAAAGGAAGAAGAAAAAAAAAAAAAAAAAAAAATCACAGACGGCAGTTTGTATTGTAATTGATTCGCATTCGTAAACAAGGATACTGTATTTGGTGACTCACGGAAGTTGCAGGAAGCGCAGAAAGACGGTAACCACGGTAGTGCGGCAGCGACCGTAAACGGAAAAAGTCGGGGTTAAGAATGGCGGTAGAAACCACTGCGTTGATTGTGAGCGGAGTACACAAACGGTCGGATACAACCACTGCGTTGATTGTGAGTGGAGTACACAAACGGTCGGATACAGTGAACAAAAAGGAGAGAGATTGAAGGCAAAAAGTGGGGCAATTTGATTTCAGTTCAATTTTTAATTAATTTTTTTGAGCGGGGAAAGGGAAAAGCTGGCTTTTATGGTGGAAAATTAGTTATTTTAGTCTCATATTAATTTCGTTTGGATAAAAGAATTTTTATTTTTAAAATAAATGAATATCTATTATTTTTTAGTTTGGACAAGAGTTCCCTATTTTTTAATTTTTTGATAAATAAATCCTCTTTTTTTTGACAAACGAATCATGTTGGCTAATTTTATTTAAAAAAATGTTAGTTTATATGATTTATTATTATTCTACATAGTGTGATGATAATTATTTTATTTTGTTTTTTAATTTCTCATCATTTCTTTTTTTTGTTATTGTATTTTTAGACAAAATTAGTTAAAAGAATTAGTTTGTCCAATAAAAAAAATAAGAATTTGTTTATTTAAAAATAAAAAAAATAGGAGCCTCTTTGTCCAAACGAAATTGTTTGGGGACTAAATTGTCCAATTTTCCCATATTCCCCATAAACTTTTGGACCGGATAATTTTGTTTAATTTTTTCATAACCTGAAGGGGTTGGAAAAATTTTTCGATTTAGTTCCTTAACTATTTATGCTTTCCTGAATTGGTTATGTAACTTTAATTTCATTCAAATTGATCATATATTTATTTTATATTTCTTAAATTGGTCCCCTTGACCAAAATTGGCAAAAATTTGATTACTTTATCGGCATATTCATTAAATTAAAATGATATTTTAATTATTCCATGTTAAAAAAAGTGAAATATACGTATTAAATTTATTCATATATCTGTCTCTTTTATTGAAAAAATAGTATTTTGGCTAAAATATTACCATAAAATGACAAAAATGCCCTTTTAATTTAATAGATATGCCAGTAAAGTGATCAAATTTTGACCAATTTTGGTCATGAGGACTAATTTGGGAAATATAAAATAGATAAAGAATTAATTTGGATAAAATTAAAGTTATATGACAACTCATAAAAATATAAATAATTAAGATACTGAACAAGAGACATTTTCGGTATCTACACCTTATAATTATATCGAATTAATTTTATTATTAATTTTTAGAAATTTTTAATATATTCAAATCTATTAATATTTTCAAAAATACGGAATTTAATCATTAATTCTTTTTAACTAACATATTATATTTTTTTAAAAAAAATTTATTAAAACCTTTTTATAAATTGTGAAATAGGTTATTTTAACAATAAATTGAATAATTTTAATGCTATCTTTTATTTTAATCAAATTTGTAACGATAAAATTAAAAAATCATTTATTATTAAATTAAAAATAATAATTGTGGTGGTAAAAAAAATAAAATATAAAAATTCATTTATCTAAGCAAAATAATTTATGACTAAAATATTCAAAATTTTTTATATACTTCAAAAAAATCAATAATAAATTACTTCATTCCATTAAAATTTTGTACTGTTTATCTTGTATTTTTGATTCATGTAAGAATTAAAACTATTTATTTTGACTTTGTATATTAATCTAATTATTATTTTAAGATATTTTGAATTTATGGTATAAAAGATGTCTCTTATCACTATAATTCTTGTTTTATAAGATTTTTTTTTTTTTTTTTTTTAAGTATTTAATGGTAGCCTCTTCAATAATTCTTGCTTTAAATTTTTTTTTAATAAAGACATGTAAATTTTACAATTTTCTTAATTGGCATGACAAGTAAAATATATATATATATAAAGAGTAAAAAGTTTTCACTTTTATATTTGTCTATTCTGATTTGGTTAATTAAATATTGTATATATTTTTTATTTATCACTTGGAAAAAAATAACAAATTTATTTTTTCCTTTTTATTTTATAAAATCAATATAGTATTTATTAATATTTTTATTTCGATGACTATTTAATTAATACTTTATATTAATTAACTAATTATTATTTTTTAATAAAAATTTACAAAATAATAATACTAAATAATATTTTTAAAATACTCTTCAATTGTTCATACTTCAAAACATTAAGTTTATTTATTTATTTATTTTTTAAAGTTTTGATATGCTAAATACAACAATAATAATAAAAAAAAAATCAACCATAAATACATAATGTAAAATAAATTAATTTATTCAATTATGGTTAAATTGTTCTCTAAATATAATATTATACAAATATTTAATTGATAATTCTATAACTCTTTACTTTATATTATATTTTTCAAATAATTTGTTACTTTTGTTTTTATATTAACATGATACTCGGAAAATGCCTGCCCAATACAACGGCATAGTCAGCGATGGAAGAAAAACATCGCCTTCACGTGGACGCGACTTCCCGTAAGAAGGATGAAATCGCATTAACTGAAATCTTCGTGTGGCGCCATAATGACAGAATTGTAGCTAAAACCCCAAAATTAGGGTTTAAGCACCGAGACCACGACCCCCAGCCTGCCACAATTGTTTTTTTCCTGTTTAGAAGTTAGGGATGGAGGTTGATGTCGGACAATCTCCATTCGACATCGATTTTCATCCTTCAGAGCAGCTTGTAGCTTCTGGACTCATCAGTGGCGACCTTTTTATGTAGGTTTACTTTATTCACAGAATTTGTCGTTTGTGGAAATATTTAGAACACGGAGTTTATGTTTTTCGAGTAGTAAATTCGTTTAATTATGACAGATTTCGTTATGCTGCTGATTCTACGCCTCAGAAGTAAGATTTCTGAGTCGAATTTTATATGCTCGTATTTTTTCTTCCCTTGAATTTATCATAAATGACCAGTGATTGTTCATTGAATTCGGATTCTAGGCTATTGGAAGTTAATGCTCATGACAAGGCGTGTCGGACCCTCCGCTTTGTTAACGAGGGACGGGGTGAGATAATCGTCCTTTTAGGAATTATGCTTTTTGTTTATTTATTTGCTTTATGATGGACATTACTGAATATATTTTACAATTCTATATCTAATGGAATTGAAATTTTGCTCAGTTATTGTGACTGGTTCCTCGGATTACTCAATTCTTGCAACTGATGTAGAAACTGGAACTGCAATTTCTCGGCTTGAGAACGCTCATGGGTAGGTTTCAAGTAGATGTTTGCTTCTATCACTATGATTATCTGTGCTTATTTTAACCCTGTAAAGGTTGGTTGACCTGAGGCAGGGGAGTGCTAAGAAATTTGTTAGATAAGTTCTTGAAAGAGTTCTGAAGTTATTGAACCTGCTCGTGTTTTGGTATCATTGATTTTAATCATGCTGGAAAGATTTGTTTTCTTTGCAGGGATTGTGTTAATAGAATAGTAAACTTGACAGAATCAACCATTGCCTCGGGTGATGATGAAGGCTGTATTAAGGTGACTCTAGTCTCTCGAACCTATTTTTGTATTCTTCAAGGTAAAAGATGTACAGTAGAAAAAGCAGTTCTCCTGCTTTTGTCTCTTTGGTCTTGTCTAGCTGTTAGCACCACAAATGCTGAATACTCCACATCAATGCAAATTTTAAGATCCCAAAAAAAAAATTGATTTAGATATACTCATAGGACTATCTTTCTTAACTTTATTTATTATCGAGAAAATAGCCAGTTTAGTCCCAATACTATTTTCGAACAGCTGGCTCAGTCCTTAAATTTTTTTTTAGCCAGATTCTATCCTCAATCAATTTTTCACCTTTTAATTAAGTCCCCCAACAGGTTTTTCAACAAGTTACCGGTAATTTTTTTTTAAATGAAAGGGTATTTTGGGAAAATCACCATTAAAGCAAAAACCCATGTAAAATTAAATAATTTAAAGCAAAAACCCAGTGCAATTTATGCATCAATCTATTAAAACAAATCAAATCAGAAGGAAATCCACATTCTAATATCCCCTTATAAAAATTCC
>JAXGGT010016264.1:0-17668 GCA_035583425.1 Marsdenia floribunda
GAGGTCTGCCAGGTCATTTGGATTTGGGCCTGAAATAGAATAAAAATATAATTAAAACCCAATAATTTAATATTAATTTTATTAAAGCATAATAATCCAAATAACAAATAAAAGTCTTAAGAATGGTAGAGAGACATATTAAATATTAAGTATTAAGGGTCCAAAATATATAAATTTATATGTTATCAGTGGACGATGGTAAGATTGGAAAGGGCAGAGGTGAAAATTTTGTTCCAGGTTGGTTGATTGGTACAAACACGAGAGTCACCACCGCTATGGCTTGCGAAGATTATATGATAAGTAATGTTCCTTCGACAGAACAATCAATCTTTGTGAATTACAAAACTTGGATTTCGAAGATGAGTGGATAAAAAAGAAGTGTGAAGTAGGACTGAAAGTATATATTTGTTCATATTATTGTGTATTTATTTTTTCTTATATTAATATTGTTTCTTTACAGGCATGATTCTTTGATAATGAAATGGTCCATAGATATCACTTGGCTGTGGAGAAGTTGGAAAAATAAGTGTCAATCAAGAAGAGACTTTGTACAGAATTAGCCGAAGCTAAAATGGCTTAGCAAAATCAAAAGAGGAGCTCGTTTTGGAGCAAGGTAAAGCTACAATCTTTCAAAATAAGATGGTTGAATTAGAAAAAGAATTGGTAGATGTAAAGGATAAGAAGAAGGAATGGGAAGATAGATTTGCAAAGAAGTATGCATGTAGAAAGAAATGGGAGGCTGCGGCCAAGACTCTTAAAGAAAAATATGAAAATAAAGAAGGGAATATAAATTTAAAAAATATATAATTTTTGTATTAATGCTTTGTTACAATCAGATGTTTTCAAAAACCTGTATATGTGTATGAATTATGCAATTGTAAAAGAATCTACTACCGGTGCTCAAGAACTTGTGCAAGAGAAGGAGGAGGAGTTTGAAGAAAGGTATAAAGTGTATTTAGATCCTGATTTTGTGAGATATTATATCTTGCCTTGGGAAAATGGTTTTGACTCAAAGAGGTATTTTAGATCACTTCCTATACCTAAACCTTTGGATGACAAGTAGACAAATGAACTAGAAGACGGTGAAGGGGAAGTGGGTATTGAGGAAAACACTATTGTAGATGCTCCTCGAATTGTAGGGAATGGAGATGAAAATCAATCTACCTTGGAGGAGCATATAGGTTCGCAAAAATTAAGAAGTATTAGTTAAACCTCTTTGCTATTTAAGTTGTTGTAATATCAATAAATTTTAGTTTGATGCTATTTTTCATTGTGTTTTGCAAGGCGTTTGAACTATTGTACTTTCTTATGTGTTTTTGAGAAATATTTGGAAGATTGTATTTCCTTTTATGATTATTTTTATTTTAAATTGAGTATCATGTTTTGTGAAATTCAGTAATATTGAATATTATGTTAAGGGTAATGTCGAATATTGTTCAAGATCTATATTATATGTAAGGTAGGATTAAATGTACATGTTGATAATTTATAGGTATCTTCCAATCTTTTAAAAGATATAATTAGTGAATATGCAAGGAATTGAGAGATCTCAGTTAATACGGAAAGAATTTGTAATTGGATTTTTTATATGAAAGATTATGATGTTTGAATTTTTTTTTTTTTAATATTAATTATTGTCTAATCTTGGGAAAAAAAAAAAAAAACAGATAGTTGATTTTCACAAAAGTGAGAGGTATTGTCTATCGTGGAAATTTGTAAATAAACAATCATCTATAATAATAATTTTTTTCGAAGGATTCGTCCAATTCTCAATTATTATCCAATCTTGGAGAAAATAACAGCTAATTTTCATGAAAGTAAGATGAATTGTCTATTGTATAAATTGTAAATGAATAGTCGTCTATTATAATAATTTTTTTCCAAAGATTTGTTTGATTCTCAATTATCATCCAACCTTGGAGAAAATGATAACAGATTTTCATGAAAGTAGTGTATCATCTATCGTGTAAATTTGTAAATGAACAATGGTCTATAATTGTTATTATTATTTTTGAAAGGTTCATCTGATTCTCAAGTATCGTCCAATCTTGGAGAAAATGATAACATTCAAGAAAGTAAAATGTATCATCTATTATGTAAATTTGTAAATGAACAATTGTCTATAATATATATATATATATATTTGAAAGATTCATCTAATTCTCAAGTATCGTCCAATCATGGAGAAAATGATAGCTTATTTTCACGAAAGTTAGAGGTATCATCTATCCTAAATACATGTATTTTTTGAAAAACATCTTAAAATGACAAAAATACGTTTGTATGGTCATGTAGCTAATAACACAAAATATTTATATTGCTGATATCACTATTGATAAAATTTTCTTAAATTTGTTAAATTCTTCGTTCTAGCTAATTCTCTTCCATCTATATCTTGAAGTGTATAACCATATAAGGTCCTTCCCATGTTTGATGTAGCTTCCGAGTTGGTTCTTGTTGTGTGACTTCATTTTTTTCGAAGAACTAAGTCTCTTTGAATAAAGGTTTTTTATCTCACCTTCCAATCATGATATTTAGCTCTTAATTTCTTGTAACATGCTTCTTTCTTAGAAGCTATTCACAAACATTCTCAAGCATATTCAAATTTTTAGCAAGTCTTTGATCATTGGATGATTTATCCCAAAGATCCATCCTTAATGAAGGACTTCCAATTTCTACTGGAACTATGACTTTAGTACCAAAACCAAAGGTTGAAATGGGATTATCTTGTCCGTCTATTTGGAGTTATTCTATATGACCATAAAAAGTTAGGTAGCTCTTTGACCCATCTTCCTTTATAGAAGCATCCAAATGGTTCTTCAATCCTTGAAGTATGATTCTATTCATTACTTCAACAAGGTTATTTGTCTGATTGTGTCTGATGGATGTGAAGCGATGGTCCACATGAGTTTTAGAGCACAACTCTTGAAATTCTCTTGCTTAAAACTGCTTTCCATTGTTTGTGATAAGAACTTTTGGTATGCCAAATCTTGTTATGATGTCTTCACAAAAGAACTCTCGAGCTTTCTTCACAATGATTGTAGTTGAAGGTTAGCTTCAAACTATTTTGTGAAATAATATATTACTACAAAGAGGAATTCTTTACTATATCTATTTCCTTTGGAAACAGACCAAGAATATCCATTCCCCATTGCTAGAGCAAAATCAAAGAGTTTATAGAATGCAATTAATGAGCTAGAAGATGGTGCAAATTAGCATGCAATTAGTACTTTTCACACTTTTGAAGAAATACGGTAGCATTATCTTCCATGCTTGGCCAAAAATAGCCAGCACACATGATCTTTCTTGTCAAGCTTTTAGCTCTAATATGAGCTCCACGTATTCCTTCATGAATCTCCCTTAGTATGTAATTACCTTCGTCTTCAGAAACACATTTAAGAAGTGGCCAAGTGAAACATCTTTTGTACAGTTGATCTTGCAATATAGTGTACTTTGGGGCCATGGACTTAGTCTTTTTCGCATCAGTAACATCATAAGGAAGGATGCCATCTTTGAGATAGTTAAGAATTGGAGTTATCCATGTTGGATGAGAATTAACATAAGCAACAATAGCTTCTTCAATATACTTCCTCTTCAAAGGTTCAATCCAAGTAACATCCGTCATAGATCCTACTTTCATTTTTGATAGAAGATTAGCTTCAATGTTTTATGTTTGTGGAATGTTTAAGTTCGTGGAATGTGTTCAACTTTAAGATAAGATAAGTAAATGTAGAGAAAGTTTGTGTACCTTCTCTAGTTACTTCCTTATGTTGTCTTCTTTTACTTTGTAGAAAGCATTCAAGTGTCTCACAAAATCTATAATCAAATTTAGCAATTAACTTGTGTATGTGAAGTTTAACAGTCATATGAAGAACTACTATCAAAGTTTCATACTCAGATTCATTATTCGTGATATTAAAGTCAAACTTGATGGCATAAGCCGAATGAGTACAGTATGGACTTTGAAGGATGAAGCTAACACCTCTAGCTTGCTTTGCAGATGATCCACTAATATAAGAAATCCAACATCCCTGTGCAAAGGCAATATTAGGATAATTCATCAAAGAAGATACTTCTCCAGGGATTGTGCATTTGACATTAAAATCTAATAAGGCTTGAGCTTTGATTGTTCTTTTGGAACTCTATTCAATATCACATACGAATAGCTCAATTTACAAGTTCAACAAGCGTCCAGATGCATCTGGCTTGTGTAAGATTTTTCTCATTGTAACATTCATATAAACATGAATCTTTTGAGCTTGGAAGTTTGGTTTGAGGTTTCGTACTGTGATGAGAAACATTAGCACATGCTTCTCAAGAGTTGAATATTTCAACTTTGGCCCTTGTAACAAGTGGCTCAAGTAGTAGATTAGTTTGTTCGTATTCATCTAGGAATGGATATAATAGAACTTCAGGCATATTCAAATACTGATATATTAAGATGGATAATTTCTTCTTTATTTGATGAAACTAGCAAGGGAGGTTTCCCCAAATAAGTTTTTCAAAGCTTCAAATGCTCTCTAGCATTCATCTATCTAAAATAAGTTGTTATTTTTGAGATTTCGAAGCACCTGAGTATGAAGGTAGCACCTTCGACTTAAGTGTTTATGAAGGCTATTACCTTGTGGAGGGACATTTCCTTCTTGATGAATGTATCGAAATGAAAAGGTAGAAGCTTCTTAAAATACTTAGCTTTTTGAAATGGAAATAATAACTAGTAGAAGGGATGTGCTTTGTCACGAACTTTTGCTAGAAATCTATTGAGATATGTACTAAGGCTTGTGTCTTAGTTTGATTGGGTTCAATGCCTCTTTTAGATACCATGTATTGTAAGAAACGTCCAGCTTTCACTCTGAAGGATCATTGCTTTGGGTTGAGTACCTCCATCACATAAAAAACCTTTGTTAAGCTATCTAGGAAGCTACTTATGTCCTTAGACTTGATCATAATGTCATCTGCTTAGGCTTCTAGATTTTGTTCTATTTGCTTAACTACTCTCTAGAGTTTTTCTCTCTAACTCCACTAGAGAACGAATCACTAAATGAGTGAGCTCTCCTCTTGGTTTATATAGAGAAGATATGATCTCACCTATGGCGGAGATCGAGAAGCTTGTGCAGAGATCCTCAAGGCCCAAAACCAAAACTTGCAACACTTCTTTGATCTACTAGGTTCAGACCAAGTCTTCATCTTCTAGGATCTTCCGGAACCTTCTAGAATTTTCTAGGTTGACCAAGTCTTCTAGCTAAGCCGCCTACCTAACTTTACCCTGGTCCATGTCAGTCTGCACCACTGCTCGATCAAGGCTATCCCACACAAACTATCTTATCATTGATTTATCATAAGCCCACCAACTCAGTTTGTCTATCGAACCACTGTGTGCCACTCTAGTTTAACATACTCCTTAGCCAAGGCATGCCATGCATGCACAAGTATAGTTATGTCATGCACTACTTGAGCTACCCTAACACATGGGTCTCAAATGTCTAAGTTTGATCATACATAGATGTCCTTGACACCTATGACTTATCTTGGGTACTCGAGTAATATCTCTGTACAAGTGACAAACCCCTATCTTTGTCCATGCCCCGTGCCTTAGGACAAAGAGTCTCACAAACCTCCCCTACTTGAAGGTGTTAATGTCCTCGTCGACTTCTGCTTCCTCTAATACTCAGCAATCTCATCTTCAAACTACCAATGAGTGACATCTCTCTCCCATGTAGCATTATGCTCTGGTTCACCCTTCTAATGCACAGGGAAATCTATCCTCCAGTTATTTTTACTCTGCCCTATCGTCTTATGGTCTATAATCTTCTCTACCAGTTTGTCAAATTGCTTTTTAATTACCGGTGGTGCCTGTCTGGTCTGTTGCCTTGAAGATTCCAATTTATCCTTGTTAAACTTTTTCAAAAAGCTAACGTGAAATTTAGGACGAATCTTCAACCTATCAGACAGCTTAAGTTTGTATACCACATTGCCAACTCTATTCATGACCTCAAACAGTCCATCAAACTTTGGAATTAGTCCACGATGAACAACCTTACTATTGATCTTCTTCTAAATCAAAGGAGTTAACTTCAACAACACCAAGTCACCAACCTCAAATTCCACCATAGAAATAGTAGCAAAGGTTAAGCATGCCACCCTTCTACTCAATGCATCTGCCACCAAGTTTTCTTGCCCTCCCTAACTTATACACCCATTCAAAGTCATATTTCGCTACGAACTCTTGCTAATGAGCTAACTAAGCAGACAACTTCTTTTGCGTCTTGAAATATGTATTCGGCACATTGGCTGTCACGACTATGAAGGACGATCCCAACAAGTAATGCCTCCAAATTGGCAGTCAATGAATCACAACTGTCATCTCTTGCTCATAGATTGAATAACGCTGCTTCAACGTTCACTGAGAATGTACGATTCACTATGTGCTGGAATTTAGTTCCAGCATTCTTCAATCTAAATAGCATCCGTTGATAAAAATATAAACCTTCAGGTGTGATGAAGGAAGTCATATCTTCATCTTCCTTTGCTATCTAAATTTGATGATAGCTTTTATGAGCATATAGAAAGCACAACAAAGCATGTTCTAAAGTAGCATCCACCAACTAATCTATCTTCGGCAATGGAAAGGTTCTTCTTGGGATGTGTTTGTTGATAGAAGTAAAATCAATGTACATTTGTCAAGATCTATTTGGTTTTGGAACTGAAACGGCGTTGGACACCTAAGTTGGAAACTCTACGTTATAGATGATACCAATGTGTAGAAACTCCTTCACTTCCTTCTTAATTGCTTCTTGCCTCTCCTTAGCAAAGAATCTTTGCTTCTGGATGAAAGGCTTCACAGATGATGGAATACACAAATGATGCCCAGTGAAACTTCTTGGAACGGGTCTAAAATCACTAGTTGACTAAGCAAAAATGTCTTTGTACTTAGTAAAAAGATCTATCAACTAATATTTCAACTTATTAGAAGTTGCTTACCTACGCTTACTTTCTTCCCTTCATCTCCCATAATTGAGAATTCTTCATCTTTAGAAGCTGCTTCAAGTTTACGTTCCTCAACCTTATTCATAGAAGGAGGATCTTCTTTAGAGACGAATGTAAAGCTTCATCTTTAGAGATGACCATCATTATAAAACATGGAGCTTGCTTCACATCTCCAGAAATGACATGAGAGTATCCGTTAACATTCATCGTGAGTTCATTCTTGAAGGTGCTTACCTGAGCTTGCATTATATTTAATCCCAGTTGTTCCAAAATGACATTGTGAAGCTAAGGGAACATTCACTACAAGGAACTCAACTTCGTTCCTAACCTTTTGACCACCTTCTCCTCAAGTCATCATCTTCACAATTCCTTTGGCGTGGACAATGCTATCAGTAAAATCGACCAAAGGAATTGCATCCTTCATCATCGAAGATGTGAAAATACCATTGGGTTTCAATATTTTTAAATAAATGATATTAGCTGAGTTTCTTGTGTGAACTAAAATTATTACCAAACAATATTCTATTTTTAATGATATAACTAATAGAATGTCATCATTGACATTCATTAATCTTGGTTTCTTTTCTCCGGTAGCATACAAAGATGAAGCTCCTGAAATCTTATTAATGATTCTAGGTGGTTTTTCCTCTTGCTGAATCGAATGTCTTCCTTGAAGATAGTGAACTTTCTTCTTATCCACATACTATTGCAAAAGTCCATTATGAATGGCTCTTTCAATATTGTGTTTCAAGGTGAAACAATCATCTATTGTGTGACCTACATCATGATGGTAGTCACAATACTTCTTATTATCTCTCTTCTCCTTTGGAGCCACCATCGATCTTGGTGGTGAGAAGATGCTTGGGTCTTTTACCTTCCTAAATATAATTGATCTTTTTGTGTTTAGAGGTGTGAGAGGTTGAGCATCTTTCTGCTGTCTTTGATTAGAAAATGTGTTTGTGATGAATGTTGCTGAGATGCGTTGCTTTTGAATCTATCCACCTAAAGATTCTTCTTCCTGAAGTAAGTGCTGGGAACAAAGTTGCCCTAAAGGAATTTCTTTTGTGATTTGATCATCTTACTCATGAATCTTTTTAAAAGATGAGCCATTTTGTTGATTGTTGAAACCATTAGAAGATATTTGTTTTCCAAAACTAAAATTGTTTGGTCATGATCCTTGTTGATAAGATTTATCCAAGGGGTGACAATTGTGCTGGGTTCGTTCAATCATGTTGAGTTGAGTTAAAACAATGATACTTGACTTGTCAACCTGAAACCTGAGACGAACTCGAAGCGACAAAAAAAAAAAAAAAAAAAATTAAACCCAAACTCAAAACGAAAATTAGTTGTGTCAACTCTCCAACCCAATTATGACACATATATAATCTAAAACATATTAACCCGCCAACATGATTACACGATACAAAATCACTAACCCAATTATATGCCTATTTAACTTATAAAAATATTAATATTATTTAATTTAATTATATATAAAATAGAAAAATAGAAAAATAATAAAAATTAATAAGTGATTTAATAATAAATTAGAATATATAATTTAAAAAGATTATAAAAATAAAAAATAAAAACTTAATTATTATTTAAATGAGTAACACAAGTTCAACCTATTTACAACTCGAACACAATTATCATTAAACGGGTCGACCTGCTCTAACCCAAATCCATTAATCCTCAATCCTAACCCATTAGATATTGTCAGATATTGTCACCCCCAATCTATCTCGTTAGAATGATCCATCTCTCATTCTTCTTCAACGAAATTTTGATCCCATCAACTCCTCAAGATCATGCTGCCTTATTTCTCTTTTAAAATCTCCAAATCCCTTAATCCACTTACATACTTTGTCAAACAATTCCTTCATTGTTTAAGGTTGAAGAACATTTAGTTTCTTCGAGTACTTGACAAGACAAGATCCATTGCAAAAAGCTTCGGTATAAGTCCCTTTTGTCAAGTTTTATACATGTAAATTTAACATTAAACTATATCAATTATGCGGCCAATGCTTCTCCATTCCTTTGTCGAATGTTCAAGAGATGATTCAATGGCTTCTTTCAACAAAAATTTGAAGAAACATCTCTCTAAGTTGTGAAAATGAACTAATAGATCGTGGTTGAAGAGATGAAAACCAATCTAATGCATGACCTGCCAAGGTACTAGGGAAGCATCTAAACAAAGGGACATCGTTAGTAGCATACATCATCGTAGAAGTAGTATAATACTTTAAATATGTCTTTGGATCGTAAGAACTCGTGTACTTTGTGATGGTTTGTAGTTTGAAATGTTCTAGTAGAGGGGCTATTTTGATAATGTTCTTGAAGTGGGTTGGATTCAAGCATATTCTAGGAATTCTTTGATAACTAGTACTTGTTCAAAATATTTTGAAATTGAACCTGAACATTGTCAAGACGAGGGTTAAAAAGGATACTGATGGAGGTATCGTCCATGGTGTTTATGGTTGTTGTTGGTACACCGACCACATCCAACCAGCTTCCTTTGGCCAAATGTTAGGAATCGACTAAGTGTTCAATAAAGAAGGTGTACTATCTTCATGATGAAGGTTCTCTGTTATGAAGGCATCATCCATTGGCTTCTCACCTTTTTGCATCAAAAGATACTCCTTGAATTCATCTACATGCTCCAAGACAAAATTAAGGCTTTCCATCTATTGGAGATCATTCATGATGGGATCCTTCCCATTTGTTCTTGCACTAGAAATAGGTTGAGCTGGAGAACCTTCCTGAACTCTCTTCTTAGCTCTTTGATGAATCTTTCTCCACAAAGATAAAGCTGGATTGTTGGTGACCTTAGTGGATTTGTGAGAGTAGGAAATTGAGGCATCTCTGAGGAAAGCTGCGAAAAAGTTTCCTGAGGGTTAATTGGTGGTAGACGGATGAGGAAGCGTCACAGTTGGATGCTTCTCAAATGAAAGCTGCTGGTTGACAAGTGCAGATTTGCTACAAGTATGCATATTGAAAGTGTGGAGGTAGAAAAGTTTGAGTTAAAGAATCGTGGGCGTCAATTATGATGCAGATATTTGGAACTTCTAGGAAGATTTTTTCAAAAATGCTTTAACTTGATCTTGGCTTTCTTTCTTACAAAACAAAGCCAAAGGAGTGGAAGATCTCTAAGGCTCCTCTGATCTTAAGTAATCAATAGATAAAAAATAGTCAAAGTAAAATGTCAAAGTATGAAGGTCCAAGTTAACATAGCTTTTTCTGAACACATGTACAATCTTTTATACACTGAAATCAAGGCAAAAAGTATGTAAAACTTCGATGAGGGATAAATGTACTTTGCTTATATATATAAAAAAAAAGTAGAAATATTAGTAAATTTGGTCCCTCAACTTATATAATTTTTGTAATTTCATCCATATTTAAAAATTTTATGTTATTTTATCCCTTATATTAATAATATTGGCAAGTTTCATTCTTCCATCAATTTAATTGGCAGTAACGCGGTCAATGTTTATAAATTAAAATTTTAAAATATATATGTATAAAAGATATTGGGAAATTACATTATTGGTTTTCATTTTTACCCCTGATATCAAGGGTATAAAATGGAAATCAATAATGTCATTTCTCAATGTCTTCCTTAAACCATTAAACTTTCTTATTTCAAATCCAAATCCAAACCCACGAAACTATAATATTCTAAAAAAAGTTCCATTTTTTCCTAATAGAAAGCTTTTACTTAGTGTATAGAACTCATAAAACTTCAATTCCAAGTTAGCCTGTTTGTTCCTTTTTGTTTGTGTTTCTGTTAAAGTATATATGCCATACTTGTGGGTAATTTTGTTGAAGTATATATTCATGCCTTTTTATGTTTTATTCAAGTACCAAGTTATTCTTTTATTTTTTTGGATATAGAAAGATAATATAGTTCACTTAGTTTGTATTGCATTTCTTTTAGTCAAACTTCTAGTTTCCTCCTTTCTTTTCCTTGTGGTAAATAATTCTTTCTTTATGTTTACTAAACATGATGAGCATCATTCTTTCGTCAAGTGAAACATTTGGTGGACTAACTTTAGAAGGATGCAAATTTTTGTACTTTGAGTAGTATATGTCCTTTTCTAAAGATTTTACAATGTTAAAATGCACCTGAATATCAATTTATAAAAGATATGCAATTGTTTAGTTTATTTCTCTTTTAGCCATTCCATTACTGAATAGGTTAAATAATAGTTTACTCATAGAATTCTTCAAACCATACTCCTGTTTGCTAAATATGAGAAAGATTCCCCAAGTGTGATGTTGTCTATGGAATGGAAAATTTTATGTGTGGAGTGGTTGTTGTATCCTCAATTAATGAAATAGCTCTAAGTTACTTGTTCTTTTGGTAAAATTTGTTGATTGATATGCTTGTTAATAAAATCATTTATGCATAGAATAATCTCAAGCTCATTTCATTTTTCTGGTTTGGTACTTGAGATAGTAAGCATACTATATATCAAGTCTTAGAATGAAGGATAATAGGGACTGTGTTGCAATTTGGAGACTTTCCTAAAAATTGGAAGTTTATAATCCATATAAAATAGACACTTTTCTTTTTTATATCTTTAATCTCTATTGTGACTCTTTTTGATGAAATATGCTAAAATTTTGAGTCTTTTTCTTAGGCATATTTTTTAATTCTCAATTTCCTTATAACTAATTTAATGAAGGTAAAAAAATATATCTATGGTATATATATATAGCAGAATGAGGAAACTAGCGTGTTTATAGTCATTTTTAGCTACATTCTATGCTTTTTTTTTTTAATTCTCAATTCTCAATATCCTTCCTTATTTTTACAACTATTGTAATGAAGGTTAAAAAATATTGTTAATATTTTTTATTTTCAAAGTTGAAAATTAAATATGTGTTAGAGCAAGTGATAAGATAACATGAACAAAGAGTGTGATTGCATGCATAAGAAATCGTGAGAAAAATGGATTGAAATCAAGGTAAAGTAGAAAAGTTCTTGAAGGAATGTTAAATCCTAAAACATTCGAAGAAATTTTTGAGTAAGTTTATGATTTCATACACATTTTGGTGAGCTTAATTTTTAGAGTTTGTTTGAGAAATGTTGTTTTGGAGTTAATATTTTTGTTAAAAAATGTCAAGAAAATTTTATACAAATAAGTTTCAGTAGAGAGAAAGTATAAATTTGGCTTTGTAGATTCTTTGATGTTTAACGTATATTGTCATAGGTCAGCTAAGAGGGTATTAAAGTGGATTAAGAGGATGAATTTATTGTCCAAACAGTATATAATGGTTCCTATTGTCATCTTGTATGTGTTTTGCAATTTTATTTTTTTTTTCTGAAGTAAATTTTTAATTAAAAGATTATAATTGTTTGATCTTTTTTTAAGGTCTCATTGAAGATTCATGATAATGTGCAACTTTGTCAAAGATTTAGAAGCTTTAGATGAACAATGTATCTTAGTTTTGAACTCTCTTTTTTCGATGGAATAAAGTCTTGAATTTGAAATTTGAAGGTACGATGAATATAATTTAAATTTTTTTTTTTTTGAATTCTTGGACTTATTAAAATAAGGGGGAAGATGTGCTACAAAAGAAACTATTAGGCATGTTCCAATCATGATTCCAAAGGTAATGTTAATACTTTTTTGGTACATTTTGTGGATTAAATGAGTATTCGTATAGGTTTACAACAATTTGTTGAATATTTAGTTGCTTATTTACTTTGAAAAAAATTGAGAGAAATGAACAATATATTTGGGCGGTGCATACTAATTAGCTAAAAGACATAGTAATATTTATTAAATGAAATAAAAAGGGATCATGATAATTTAAATAAAATAAAAGGAGATTACTAAAAGTTGAATAAAATGAGAAGTGATGGTTGCGTTTTGTTTTGATTTTTGTTTTAGGTTCTCCAACAAACAAATAGTGAGAATTTTGGTTGTTTTGTGCTATATTATGCACAAGAGTTCACCCAACATGCACCTCCCATTTACAGTTTATCAGAAGGCTATCCATACTTTGTAAGTCATGCAATTTGTTAAATTGTATATGCATGTGGGATGCTATCTGACTATTTTCTTTTTCTTTTTCTTTTTTTTTTTTAAGAAAAAACTAAATGATAGATGAAACATGATTGGTTCAATTATGACACATTGAGTAACTTTAGGCAGTCTTTTGATGATTTGGATGATGTACAACTGTTAGGTAGTGAAAATGATAAATGGGAAGAAAAAATGGTTGAGATTAACATTGTTGAATCACAAAAAGAATTGGAAGAAAAAAAACTTGAGCTTGATATAGTGGAATAGCAAATTGAAGTAGATATTGCTCAGTTAGATGATATTAAAGACATGCTTTAGATTACTGAATTATTATATCAGGGAAAAACAAGCTAATTACATGAGTCTATGATAGTTGAGGTGATAACTAATGAGGTTGATGAGGGTACTAGAGGTGAGAGTAGCAATGTTGAGGGAAAAATTGTTAATAGGATAGAAATCGAAGAAAATGCATGGTTCGATGATGTTGTGTGTAGTGGCTTGACACAAGCTGATGGCAATGATAAAGCGAAAATTTGTAATGTAAAGGAAAAATATTTCAATCCAAGGAAATGGAACATAGGACACTATTTGATGTCCTTGAACAAGATTTGGATATTGAAGATGGGAGTGACAATGATAGGTTTGTTTGTAGTGATGATGATTTCTGGTTAGGAGATGAGGAAGTTGATGGTGATGATGTGGGCATTGAGAAGTTTTCACGAAATGTATATGAAAAAGATGGTTTGAATCCTATATATGAAATTGGGATGACATTTAATACAAAGGTTGAATTCAAACATGCAATTATCAATCATGACATAAACACCAGTAGAAAACTTTTCTTCCAAAAGGATGATAAAGAGAGGGTAAGGGTTGCGTGCAAGGGCGTGAATTGTGAGTTTCTAATATACTCACACAAAGGCCATGAAATAGATTCATTTCAAATAAGATCAATGAATCTAAACCATGATTTCAACATAAATTGAACCATAATCTAGCATTTGCAAAGTTAATAGCTTCTAGATATCTTGAAGATTTTAGAAGTGACAACACTATTAAAATTCATGAATTTCAAGACAAATTCCATAGAGAGCTTATTGTAAACTTATAGAATAAGACATGAGGCAAGAAAAATGATTGAAAAAAAAAATGATTGAAAGGAAAAACAAGGACTAATATAAATTACTTTGAAATTATTGTGTGGAGTTAAGGGTTTGTAATCCAGGTTCATCAATGTTCATGAAAATTTTTATGAATTAAGAGATAAGAAAAGAGTATTTTAGAAGGATTTACATATGTTTAGATGCCTTAAGGAAGGGTTTTATGACTGGTAGTAGAAAGATATTAGGTTTGGATGATGCATTTTTAAAGGGTCCACACCTTAATGTAATGCGCATAGTTATAGGGGTGGATCTAAACAATGGTATGTATCCGGTTGTATATGTAGTGGTTGAGGTTGAAAATAGAGAAACTTCGGTGTCGTTTATTGAGGGCTTAATTGATGACTTGTCAATTGATAACATATAGATTTATACATTTTGGACCCTCAATACTTAGTATTTAATATGTCTCTCTACCATTCATAGGACTTCTATTTGTTATTTGGATTATTATGCTTTAATAAGATTAATATTAAATTGTTTGGTTTTTAATTATATTTTTATTCTATTGCAGGTCCAAATCCAAATGACCTGGCGGACCTCATCTTATAGTTTTGTGAAGCCTAATATACAAAAGAGGCAGCCTAGATTGAAGGGGCCCATAAAGTCCAAGAAAAAGAGGAGAAAACCCTAATAAAAGGAGGAGAGATCAGATTTCAAAAGGTCGACGCGAGCTATGCTCGTTGTTAGGCTACAAGTTTGAAAATCAGAAAAGAGAGGCGATTACTGTTCACGCAGTACTGTTCATCGATACTGTTCATTGCGATTGTTGAGAGAGATTTTCGAGGAATCATGGAGTCATTACAAGATTTTGTAATGACAGCTTAAACTCCTTGCAATCATTCTAGGGGAAGATGCTTCCAAGGTAATTCAGAGTTCAAGATCATCATTGATCTCGGGTTTTTAATTTGGTTTTCAGATTTGATTGCATTAATCTATGAGATTGAATGTTTATTTGTTTGAATGGATTATTAAGATTATATTTAGTTTTGATTGGTGGTTGTTAATTGAATCTATGTGTTTATCTCTATCGTGATTGCTTTTGAATTTGGATTTTTTATGGATTCATGGATTACCTTGATGTTCACGGGTCTTAGATGAAACATGAGTTGAGGGAATAAACGGTTGTCTAGGAACCCTATTAATACTTAATCGAATTCTAACAGGTTGTTAGTAGGTGAATAGAATTCTAATTTGGGGTTCTAAATTAGTATTCAATCAATGGATCAAATCAGAAATTTGAGAATATTAAGAAGAACAAGAATGAATAGAATTGGAGCATCAACCCTAGGCTGATTATGTTTTCTCATTATTGTTCGCATTCAAATTCATTTAGTTTAATTGTTTTTGAAATTTTCGTTAAACATAAAAACTCTCCTTTTTTCCCAGTTTAATAATATTTAATGGGTTCTTAATTTTGATCTAATGATTAGGGCTTCCTTGGGAGATGACCTGGTGAGCACTATATTGTTTACTAGTTTTTAAATTAATCTTGGCCGGTTTGACGACAACCACGAATTTATCATTTACCAAGATTTTGGCGTCGTTGCCAAGGAAGCCAATAGTCTTTATAATTAAAATAGGAATTCAGTGATCGACTGCTATCTAATTCTATTTTTCTGTTTTGTTTTGAGTGCATAATTTGGCAATTTCGGTTTGAAAAACACTGTTTGGAGTACTGTTCATCAGATTTTTGTTCTCTGATCGGACTGAATTTTGGTATCTAAGGGTTTTCACGTCTTCTAAGCAATACACACAACCTTTGGTTGTGATCCAGCCCAGATTTTGGCAAAATTCCATCATTTTGACCACTTTTTCGAATTTTTAATTAATTTTTTTCGATTTTTCTTTTCTTTTCTTTTTTTTTTTGTTTAGTGCATCTGTCTAGTTTTTCTGTTGTTTTAAGTTTGTTTAGTGTTTCTATTTTCATATTTTTATTTTATTTAATTGCTATTTTTATTTTTCCCTTTATTTTTGGTGTGTCTATCTAGTCTTTCTTTTAACATGATGGATAGTTGATCTTATTTTTGGAATGCATGTCGTTGGCAATGGATTGATTTAATGATGGATTGAATTAACATTGTTGATTATATGTCTATGATATAACTTGATTGATACCATGCAAACTCTTGAAAATTTGAAGTGCTCAATCCTTGGAGACTTTGTGCTAGCTAGATTGTTGGAGTTTTCTAAAAAAATTTTAGCACAACCATGATTGATGAATTGTTTGGTTTAGTGGACTAGTTCTATGTAAATTAAGTTATCTCCGTTAAATCTCTTAGGAATTCATAATTTCCTTACACAGTTACTTGAAATGAGCCTTGTTTAGTATGCCACGAGAATAATATATATATGTTAAAAGAAAAATACAAAAAAATAATAAAAGAGGAAATTAGTCTGCGTCGTAACCTTTGTTACTCGAGGACTGGTCCTGAAGGGCAACAAGCCTGGTGCCCTAAGGTCATAGAGGTCTGGGAGTCACCAGATTGGAACTCGTTACATGGGTAGTAAAGTCTGTTATGGTCAAGTAGGCATTGCACAGTTTTCTCTTGAAAATATTTTATATTTATGCAAATAGATTGTGGTATACTGAATCAAGGCAATGAATGGTAATTGTGAGAGCAATTATGGTTCCAAAGACATTGAATATTCTTATACTGATTCACATAGATTAGTCCTCGAAGATCAAATGATAAGTTGAGAATGGATCACACACACACTCAGAAAATTCTTGTTGATCTAGTCTGTGTTTAAGTTAATATGTGATTAAGTAATATCAGATTTCTCTTGAATTTTTTTTGGATGTGATCTATGAGGCAAATATGTTAGCATTACCTGTTTGACTCATCTTTGCCAAGTAAATTGCCATAATTGAATTCTAGAAATAGGAGATATTATCCTTGAGTGTTAAAGTTCAGTAAACTCTGATTTTATTATTTTGCCCAGGAGTGTAAAAACCTAAGTGTGGGGGATTTGATAACATATAGATTTATACATTTTGGACCCTCAATACTTAGTATTTAATATGTCTCTCTACCATTTATAGGACTTTTATTTGTTATTTGGATTATTATGCTTTAATAAGATTAATATTAAATTGTTGGGTTTTTATTTATATTTTTATTCTATTTCAGGCCCAAATCCAAATGACCTGGCGGACCTCATCTTATAGTTTTATGAAGCCAAATATGCAAGAGAGGCAGCCTAGATTGAAGGGGCCCGTAAAGTCCAAGAAAAAGAGGAAAAAACCCTAATAAAACGAGGAGAGATCAAATTTGAAAAAGTCGACGCGGGCTATGCCCGTTGTTAGGCTACAAGTTCGAAAATCAGAGAAGAGAGGCAGTTACTATTCATGTCAATACTGTTCACACTGGTACTGTTCACTCAGTACTGTTCATCGGTACTATTCATCGCGATTGTTGAGAGAGATTTTCGAGGAATCATGGAGTCATTACAAGATTTTGTAATGGCAGCTTAAACACC
>JAXGGT010016274.1:0-17668 GCA_035583425.1 Marsdenia floribunda
CCCCCTACCAGTGTTTAAACTATATTTTTGCATCATCACAAAGTAGTGACGAAAGACCTCTAAACTAGAAGGTACTCTGCAAGCTCTACATAATATCTCAAAGCCTAAAATCGTCCTAATGCAGTTAGGTGTCAGTTGGGCTAATTGAATTTGCCAGTATAAGCATATTTCCTTAATAAGAGGAAGGAGAGGAAATCTAAGCCCAACCTTCAACTAAGCAATATACACACCTATGTGGTGTTTTGGGTTCTGACAGATGGGTAAATCTTCACGAAATTGATATCTAAAGTTGGGAGGAAAACCATATGATAAAAGAGTTGAAGTTATTGGAAAAGGCAAAGCAGTAGTTTTTAAGAAAGAAGGATCTTTTGGCTTAGCCCCTTTGTTCGGCTTTGGGTTCGGAGCCCTGAGAGCCTTCGGTTCTACATGAAGGGAAGACTCCCGAACGGCAGATTCATCCAGAAAGGGGAAATCATAAAAATTGTTCAGACAGGAATACCTAATTGATTTAAGGTTCCCATCTTCATCGTTTACAACCCCGACCCTAGTGATACTAACCCCTTCTATAATGAATCTCTCCACCATACTATTACCCGATGAACCCTCTACCCTTGCGGATTAATTATTCTGAGCCCTAGAACGTGTGATCCTAATGGGCGTCTCTACTACATTATCGGATGAACTAGAAGGCGAATTGCCAACGTCTTCACTCCTAAGACTCATGTTTTAACTATCTGAAGCCCCCGATAGCGACATGATCTGAAAGGAATAAAGAAGAAAAAGTGAAATAAAGAATTAGAATACCTTTGAGAGGGGTTTTCTCCATTTTGAAAGGATTAAGATTAAACCTTATACCTTCAGAAAAAATGGAGAAGTGCTGATCGCTGGAAAGAGCTCGTAAACATAGAAAGGAAAAGTTAAAGATTAAAAGGAAATTGCAATATAATTTCAGTACGTTCGGGATGCAAGAAAATAGTAAAGGTGAATAAAAATAAATGACTATTCACCGTATTTATAAGCAGATTTTACTATAGGTAAAACTAAAAGTTACCGTTACATCCTGAACGGTTACTTCCCTTCGGCAATTACGCCCGAACGGTTACTTACCGCAAGCGACTAGCCGTTGTAACGGCTCTATCGGGTAACTGCCTGAGCAGTTAATGCCAGCAGTTGTAACTCCTTCAGATTGCGCAAAATGTTGCGAATTTAATTTTCAGAAACTATTTTTTCTGATTCTAATTTTGTTTTATAAAAAAAAAACAAAAAAAATCCTTTATGGTGCCCGCGCACCAATTTTACAATATTGCCTCTGAGGTTAAACTTTTCACAACATTTTTAGAATTTTTTGTTTATTCTGATTTTGTTTTATAAAAAAAAAAAATGCTTATGGTGTTAACCACACCAATTTTACATTTATGCGCTTGAGGCAAAAATATCTCAAAAACTATTTACCTTGCATTACATCTCAAAAGGCAGCCTAAAAATCTCCCTTTTAGATATTTTAAGGTGATTCACCTAATTTACTTGGAAGGCAAGGAACCTTGACCTCCCAAAATAAAATATCTCCCATATGACTTTCATCTATAAAAGGAAGCTTTTATGATCAAACAAGGGGGACAATTCTTTACAAACACTTTTACTCTCACGACACTCTCTCTCTCTAAACAACGTTTTACAAGAGTTTCCTCCAAGGTTTCTCTTATCTTTAGAAGGCCTTTCACTATCCTTTCATTACCTTCTTCCCATCGGATTCAGCCATTAGAATCCATTTCAATTCATTTTCTATTCAAACCAAGCTTTCAATAGCTTTTTAAGGAGAGAGACTTGATCATTGGAAAACATTTTTTCCAAGCTGCACTTTGATATTCCCATCGGGATTATCGGTTTTCCCATCGGGAAACTGCTTCTCTCATAGGGATAAATTTTTATCTCCTCAAATTCTTAGGAAGATTTTATCTGATAGCATTTCCGCGACATCAATTATTCTTGAGAGAGCTTCTATTTTTATAAGAAGAGGTGACTGAATTTCTTGGTAAGTAATATAGTTTTACTTGAGGATTATTGAGACACTCTTTCAATTTTTATTTATTATATTTTAATATAGTTATTATGTATTGAGATATCTTTCTTTGTATTATAGTTAATTAAATAAAATGAGTTTAAACTATTTACTTAATTTAAATAATATCTAAAAATTTAAATTTAAAGGTACACAAATTTTTATCTTGAAATTTGTGCACAAACAAATTCGAATAATTATCTTTTTTTTTCTTTTTCTTGTAGAACGGAGAGATAATATATATATATATATAGTTATGGATAAGGTCCATGATAATTGTTAATATTACATGCCCAAAATAATTCATATGAACCCAAAATAAATAAATAAATAAATAAACCAAAAATATCAATCATTGGTTTTTTATCTGGAGCAGAACACACAGGTAATTCTCTTTTTCTTCATGGGCCATGAAACTCCCATCATATCCCTGCTAAGTAGATGTAATGCTTCAGGAGGGGCTTCCTGAAGAACAATAATCATTGTTAGTCGCCTTTCTTTGTTGGGCTTAGATTTCTCTCTTACGTTTTTTAAGGCTTGATTCTTTAAACTTAAACCTTAGCCCATTAGGATTATTAAAACCTTCTATATAAGCAACCTCTTTAAGAGGTAAATAATGAGACAAGAGAGATAGAGAGAGAAAGCCAGCCAAGAGAGGGAGAAAGATAAGAAAAGAGGTTGTGCAGAATTTTCTGTTTTTAGACTGGCAGTCAATTTTGTTTAGACAATCGAGTGGTCAAATCACCTCCGATCGAGCTTCTTTTATTACAGAAAGTAAAGGAGACGTTTTTCTTGAATTTGAACGGTGAAGATTGGATTTCAATGATTGAATGTGAAGATAATGGTTTTGTAACAAGGAACTCTGTTTTTTGGATTTTATTTTTTTTTCTCATCTCTATGTTTTTGTGAAGTTATTACTTATTTAGGCTGTCTTTTCAGTCTATTTGATTGAGATTCTTTTATATTCACTTATTGGTTAATAGTGAAATTTTGGTGGTGGACTCAAGAGTCCCATGGTTTTTCCTATAGGATTTCCACGATAAAAGTTGTCTTTTTTAAAATCACTTTCTTTTGTTTTTCTACCTTCATTGATTATTTTTCAGGTTCCTAATATATTTTTGCAAATTGGGGGGATATTGATAAATCAGATTTTTCTTTAATATCTTGCGAAAATTGTTGGTTTCTCCCAACAAAGTGGTATAAGAGCTTTTGGTTTTGCAGTTATCTGTTTACTGGTTTGAATTATGGAATTGAATAGTGGTCAAATGATACATTTGAATGGTTCAAATTATTATACTTGGAAGGGAAAGATGAAAGATTTATTATTTGTGAAGAGTTTTCATCTGCCTATTTTTGGATCTGGAAAAACTAATTCTAAATCTGATCAGGAATGGAAATTTG
The DNA here is from genome assembly GCA_035583425.1 of Marsdenia floribunda. Classification (NCBI taxonomy): domain Eukaryota; kingdom Viridiplantae; phylum Streptophyta; class Magnoliopsida; order Gentianales; family Apocynaceae; genus Marsdenia; species Marsdenia floribunda. The sequence continues at coordinate 3,461 of JAXGGT010016274.1, forward strand.
AGCATCTACATGTATGTAGTTATATCAAATCATATTGTGAATGAGACTGATGCTAAATTTTTATGGAAGAAACATGAAAACATGTACGCTTCAAAAACTGGCAACAAGTTATTCTTGCTAAAAAGAATGATAAATTTGAAATATAAGGATGATGTGCTACTGTTATGGATCATGTGAATGACTTTCAAGGTGTTATTGATCTACTCTCATATGTAGGAGTTAAATTTGAGGATGAGATTTTGGGATTTTGGTTGTTTAATAATTTGTTTGATTCTTGGGAAACTTTATGTATTTCTTACACTAATTGTGCCCCAGATGGTATCATGTCTTTGAAACATTCTAAAGCAAGTGTCCTTAGTGAGGAAGTTAGAAGAAAAACTACAAATTTTTCATCTCAATTCTCTAATGTATTGATTACAGAAAATAGGGGGAGAAATATTGAGAGAGGTAAAAAAGTTAGAAGTAAAAGCAGAAGTAAGTCCAGATCAAGATATAAGGATATTGAATGTCATTACTGTGGTAAAAAGGGGCACATCAAGAAGTATTATTTCAAGTGGAAGAATGAGAAGAGGAATGGCGGTAATTCGAAAGCGAAGGAAGGTGACAGCGGTAATCGTGTTTCTACTACTACTTCAGGAGATCTTCTTGTGGTGTAAGATGAGCATATGATAAATTATGCCTCTCATGACACTGATTGGGTAGTGGATAATAGTGTTGCACTTCATGTTACAACCAAGAAAGAGTTCTTCTATTCCTACACTCTTGGTGATTTTGGAGTATTAAAAATGGGTAATGATAGTTTGTCTAAAGTTATTTGCATTGGTAATATTTGCTTGAAGACTAGTAATGAAGTCAATTATTACTTCGGGATGTTATACATACTTTAGATATCAGGTTGAATCTAATTTCAGTTGGAAGACTTGATGATGATGGCTTTTGTAATAGTTTTGATGGAGAAGAGGTGAAGCTATCCAAAGGTTCTCATATTGTGGTCTGTGGAAAGAAATGTTCTAATTTGTATTTGGTGCAAGCTTCTATTTCTAGTAATTGTGTCAATGTGGTAGTTAATAAAAATTTACCTTATTTGTGGCACAGATGCTTGAGTCACATTAGTGAAAAAGGACTTCACTGTTTGATAAGAAGGAATGTAATTCTTGGTGTAACAAATGAAAAGTTAGAAAAATATGTTCATTTTCTAGCAAGGAAGCAACATAGAATGCCTTTTAAGACTAATCCTCCTCAAAGAAAGTCAAAATTGTTAGATTTGATTCATTCTGATGTTTGTGGTCCTATGAAGGTACAATCAATTGGTGGGGCATTTTATTTCATGACTTTTATTGATGATAATTCAAGGAAACTTTGTGTTTATCCCTTGAAGACTAAAGATGAAGTCTTTGAAAAGTTTTAACCAGTTTCAAGCTTTTGTTGAAAGAGAAACTCGAAATAAGATTAAATGCATTGGCACTAATAACGGTGGTGAGTATTGTGGACAGTTTTATCAGTTTTGTAAAAAACAAGGTATCAAACATTAGAAGACACCTTAAAAACTCCTTAGTTGAATGGTTTGGTGGAAAGGATGAACATAATTATGGTTGAAAAAGTTCGATGTTTACTTTCAAATGCCAATTTACCTAAATCTTTTTGGGAGAAGTTTTGAATATAGTTGTTCGTGTCATCAATTTATCTCCACTATTGCTTTGGATGGAGATATTCCAAAAAAAATTTGGTTAGGTAAGAAAGCTTCTTATGATCATTTAAGTGTCTTTGTTTGTAAGCTTCTTATGTTCCAAAGGATAAAAGGTCTAAGTTAGATTCAAAGACAAGACAGTGTATCTTTCTTGGATATGGCTAGGATGAGTTTGGATACATATTGTATGATTCAATTAAAAAGAAGCTTGTTAGAAGCAGGGATGTGGTATTCCTTGAAGACCAGACTATTGATGATTTTGAAAAGGTTAACAAAGTAGGGTCAGAGATGCATTATGGCACTTTTGATTTGGATAAGAATTCTACATGCACTGTACCTGATTGAAAATAACTCACAAATTGAATTACAGGAAGGTAATTATCAAATCAGTGATAAGGAAATCATTGAAGAAGCGCATGAATTGACTGAACAACCACAAGAGCCTCCTCTTATAAGGTCAACCAGAGATAGACAATCTTCTACCAAGTATTCTCCTAGCGAATATGTACTTTTCATTGATAGGGGAGAACTAGAGTGTTATCAAGAGACTATTGATAGTGAGCAGAAACAATATTGGTTAGATTCTATGGAGGATGAGATGAAGTCTCTATCTGACAATCATACTTTTGACATAGTAAAATTACCTAAGGGTAAAAGAGCTTTGAAAAATAAATGGGTGTACAGATTGAAGAAAGAAGAACATTCTTCAAATCTAATGTTTAAAGCTTGACTAGTTGTCAAGGGTTTTAGTCAGAGGAAAGGTGTAGACTTCTCAGAGATATTTTCTCCTATTGTGAAGATGTCAGCAATCAGGGTTGTGCTTGGTTTAGCTACTAGTCTTGATTTAGAGATTGAGTAGATGGATGTGGAAATAGCTTTTCTTCATGATGATCTTGAAGAAGAAATCCACACGGAACAACTTGAGGGATTTCAGGTGGAAGGTAAAGAAGATTATGTGTGCAAGTTGAATAAAAGCTTATATGGTTTGAAACAAGCACCAAGACAATGGTATAAAAAATTTGAGTTTGTTATGAGCAAGCAAGGCTTTAGGAAGACTACTTCAGACCATTATGTTTTTGTGCAAAAGTTTTCTAATAATGATGTTATCATTCTTTTGCTTTATGTTGATGATGACATGCTTATTGTTGGTAAGAATTTTGAAAGAATTAACAAATTGAAATTGGAATTGAGCAAGTCTTTCTCTATGAAAGACTTGGGACAAGAAAAAGTGATTCTTGGAGAAAATTTTTCATGACAGGAAGGCTAGGAAACTTTGGTTATCTCAAAATAATTACATGAAAAAGGTAATTAAGAGATTTACAATGGATAAGTCCAAAACTGTGAGTACTCCTTTGGGTGGTCACTTCACAAATTACAGCCAAAGATAGTCCCTCCACCAAAGAAGAAAAAAAGGACATGGAGAAAGTTCCTTATGCTTTAGTAGTTAGTATTTTGATGTATGCAATGGTGTGCACGAGACCAGATATACCTCATGCAGTTGGTATTGCTAGTCGTTTTCTTTCAAATCAAGGGAGAGGACATTGGGAAGTTGTGAAGTGGATTATGAGATATCTTCATGGTACTTCTTGACTAAAACTTTGTTCTAGTAATGAGAAGTGTGTTCTAGAAAGTTTCAGATATGGCTGGTGATGTTGATTCTAGAAAGTCTATGTAAGGCTACTATTGGGTTTCAGGAACAAAAATGTAGTGGAAAAGTAAACCACCAAGGACCGCAGGTGTTTTTAATCAAATCGGAATAGAAGGTTGTCGAGAATTACCTTTTTGACAATATCCTTAGAGATATGATTGAAGCTTCTCAAAAAGAATTACAAAAAATAGAGCTTTGAATTCCATCGTTGAAAATAGATCTCCACCGTTCAAATTGAAGGAAAAATTCCTTCTATCTTTTGTGTAAAATTTAGCTTGATTGGAGATGAATTGGTTGTCGAAACATCTAAGCAATTTTGACTGCCAGACTGAAGACACGATTTTTGTTGCGGAATTAATATCTCAAATTCTAACAGTTGGAAATTGATTTCCACCGTTCAAATCAAAGCAATACGTCTCCTCTACCTACTATAAAAATTTCAGCATGATCAAAGAAGAATTGACAATTCGATCATCTAAAAGAGTATTACTGCCAAGCTAGGAATAAAGCTTCAAAACCCTCTTCGGACATCAAAGATGATGTATTTGTGAAACATGACTATCCTCTCTATAAGTAACCACACAAGAACGAACAAGAATTTGAAGAATCAAATGCTAGTTCGAGTTTGTTTTTCTCAAAAATTATTTCTTGGTTTTTACTCTCCTTATGAGGAACAAGAAATATTCAAGAAAGCATGTTTTTCTCAAGGACGTATAAAAAACGTCTCAAGAATATCTAAGAAACTTTCTTTTCTCAAGAACGTATCAAGAATATATGTTAGCCTCTTCTTTGAGTCATGATACATCATATGTATATATATCCTAAGGTTCTATTATAACCTAAATAATCATTTATTTAAAACTCATTTTAAATAAAAATAATGTAAGTCCTTTTCCTTAGTATGTGAGGATTTTCTTATTTAACCCAATATTATATAAATTCCTTATCCAATAAGGAAATCTAAATAAATAAAAGATTATTATTTGTAATTTAAAATAATCTTATCATTTTAAATTACTAAGAGAGTAATAATAAACCATAACCAATTTGGTTCATTCTTATTGTGTGACTATATGGGTTCAATTAACATTGGCAATAGACTCAAATAATATTTAGAGCCCACAAGTTATAAGTGGCCTCTAACAAGACATTATAACTGACAAAGTTAAATGAAAAGTTCAAATCGAGAGAACCTTCACATAGTTCATGACAAAATCCTTTTGTCCCACGATATCTTGATAGAGCATGGATGAAAATCAACTTTATATCATTCTATCTTTAATTTCTTGAAACCTAATTAAACTGTTTAAACAAATGATATTGATCACTATCAATTCATTTGAGCATAGCCATGCATTTTTCTAGTCTCAATTGTCGAGGGGCCCAAAGATATCTCTCTTATAATAAGAGGGACAAATTCAAACTCAATTACTTATGGGCCAAGGTTTAGATTTGACCACCCGATTGTCTAAACAAAATTAACTGCCGGTATTAAAATCAGAACATTCTGCACAACATCTTTCCTTATCTTTCTCCGTCTCTTGGCTGCCCTTTACTCTCTCTATCTCTTGTCTCATTATTGACCTCTCAAAGAGGTTGCTTTCATTAGAATTTGAAATTGAATGTTTAGTCGTTTGGCTGGATTTTTGAGATTGAATTTAGTTTGATTGACGATTATTAATTGAACTTATGGATTACGTTAATTGATTGTTTACTTGTTTTCAAATCTGAACGTTTTATGGATTCATGAATTGCCTTGAATTATCACGGATCTTAGGTTGAACACGAATTGATGGATCAGACGATTGTGTAGGAAGTCATATTAGTGCTTAATCGAATTTTGACAGGTTGTTAGTAAGTGATTTGAATACTAATTAGGGATTCCACTTGGTATTCAATCAAGGGATCAGATTAGCAATTCAAAAATATTTAGAAGAATTAGGAAGAATTAAACTAGAGCTCAACCCTGGACTGATTACAATTTCTCATTATTGTTTGCATTTGATTTCATTTAGTTTGTTTATTTTTGAACTTTTGTTAAACATAAAAACCCTCTCCCCTTTTAACTTTAATTGAGATCAGTGGTTTCTTTACTTTTGATTTAACGATTGGAGCTTTCTTGGGAGATGACCTGGTGAACACTATATTGCTTTCCAGTTTAATTTAATCTTGGCTGGTTTGACGATAGCCGTGAAATTCAATCCTTACCATTTTCCTATTTTGATTACATGTGCATTGTCTGCTTGTATAATATATATTATCTGCATGTATTTTGATTACATGTGAGAATGCCTAAATAGTTGCAGTATACTCAAGATCAATACCTCTTGTTTCCTTGTAAAATCAAGTATAGAAGGCTATGTTACTATCCATCGGGGAGGATGGTGCTTTGGCATCTAAAGACATAATATTTACATTAGGAAGGCTCTCTATGTTTTATTGCTTCTACTCTAGAGTTGAGCTCTTATTTGTTTCATCTTTACTTTACAATTTTGTGACCATGAATGTTATGTTTATTGATTCCCTTTTTAGAAAATAACATTATATTTATAGCTTTACAAACAACTTTTGTAATGAAGTCGGTCAATCTGTTTTATTTTATTTTTTTTGCTGAAAACAGGGATTATATAAAGTTATTAAATATTAATATTAAAGTTCACCAGACTATAATTGACAAAAGAAGAATGTAAAAATGGTATAGAAGGGATTACTTTCAGTATGCTATAGTTTTTAACTAGCTTTTCTTTTTAGGATCCACCTTACACTAAGAGTAAGCAAAATTGTTGCATAATGTTCACTTAACCAACATATTTGACTAAGATTGTTGCCCTTAAACATTTGCACAAGCAATTGGAGGGCATTATTATATATATTTCCTAGTGCCTCCCACTTCATTATATTGTAATATAATGGTTACGTAACATCATTTTTTGTACTTAAGTGGAAGAAAAAATAAAAGGTAAATAATAAGTTATGAAATAATTTCAAATTCATAATTAAAATAATATTAAAGTTTTTTCTCTTTCTTTTTTTTTTAATGTTTACCATTTCCATGGTACCATGGTTTTTTAAAATTTTATTACTTTCTTTCCCTAGTACAGAATTTTATGTAAATACATGCCCTCACGATTATTTGTGCTTAATAACAATTCTTCCCAAGGGTCAATGTCCAATTCGGATGATTTTTAGTACCGTTCATCATGTAGTTCTTTGTAAAGCCATTTTATAACTAAAAGAGGCCAAGGTTGAAAGGAATAATTGTTCTAAACATGCTAAACCTTCTTAAAGATCTCCATTATTTCTCTTATGTGTTCTAAACATGTTAAACCCCCAAATAAAATACATGTGTGCAATATATTGATTTATTTTCTCCATTTTTTTAATTTTTTTCCTGCTAATTATTGGGTTTTAAAACTATGGTGAGAAGTTGAATTATGCGGCATGCAAGGAGCAAAAAGGTACAAAATTTGGATGATGCAGATGAGATGCTTAACTCATAAAAGTTTGAGAAATTTCTTGAGTAAGCTACCCACAATATAACTTTCTTATTTTAGTTGAATTTTAGAAGTTTATGTTTGAATGTGTATACAAATTTTGTAGCGCAATTTGGAGTGAAATCCCTGAGAAGAAAAGAAATTTATGTAGTTGTATAGACTCGTTATGGTTCAATATTTATGTAATTGGGAACAAAAGGCTGCTATGAAATGGTTTGGAAAGCAAAATGACATATTATCTAAGGAATATTTCTTGGTTCCAATACTTGGATTGTAAGTCATTCTATTTGAAAAAAGGTTTTAAAGATTTGGATAAAAAGAAGAATCTCAAAGGATGGTTGTAGTGATTGTTAAACATGTTTTATAGGTCTCATTGAAGATTATTACTCTTGTGTGGACATGGTGATGGTGGTGGTCTTTCAACTATATATTTGTTAGATTCACTAATGTCTATGAATTTGAACATGGAAACATGATATAAGAAAGTAAGGTCATTTCAGTTCTTGTTACTTGTTCTAATAATTAGTATTATTATTTTCTTTTTAACAATTGAAGGTGTGTTTTAATAATTTGTTTATTTTTTTTACAGTTTTGTGTTGAAAATGGATAGATCTTGGATGAATAAGATTTCACTATTACAACCCAAGGTAATTCATCATGTTTAACAAGATTTCTCTAATTTTGTGAATTTACAGCATGTTGGTTAATTGTTGTCTCATTATTGTGCCTTAGAATTTAACTCTTAGATGTAAAATGAGAGTAAATTTGGAGGTTCTATTTTGCTCATGTATTTCCCATTCCAGGCACTACAATAAAAAAGGGGAACAACATGTGGATACTATATGTTGATGTACATCGAACTTCTTGTACAAAATGCTCCACAGAATTTCAAACTTGAATATGTGGAAATGAGTTTATATTAATTTTTATAGAGATAATGATTTTGGTGAATAAAATGCATGCAAATATAGTAAAAATGGATTACATTTGTTTGTTTTAGTAGTTTAATTAATCTGGTTTATGATTTCTGACTTTAATAAGTTTAAAGAGGGTCTGCTACGAATCATGTTAGTTGATGTGGGGGAATTGGAAACTTTATGAAGCAGTGTTGAAAAATGCAGAGAATGAAAATGAACCAAGTATTATTTTTGAAGAGGAGAGGAATGAGAATGATGATGAAACAATTAATGAGGACAAGGAGCATGTGGGAGATGATTTTTGGGATTCAGATGACATAATGATTGGGGATGATGAAGATGGTGATTTGTTAGAGGTAGTTACGGAGTAGGGATTCATTGATTTTGATGCAAATGTTCTAGTACATGTTAAAACAAAGTTGAAGAATGTCAAAACTAAAAATTTGCATGCATGAAAAGATGTGAAAATTGAGAAATATGATGATTTTGAAACAGAAAATGATGAGCAAAATGATGTTGGGAAAGAAAAATTAAGAATAGGGGAATGTAGTAGGGAAATTATAAAAGAAAAAACTAGTGGGGAAAATCAGTAGGGGTTATTTATGGGAAAATGATGACTTTGGTGAAGGTGCCAAGAAGGAGGTTGATGTTGGTGGATTAGAGGCAAGTGATGACATCAATGATAGTGATTTTGGTTAGTTTGAAGGTGAATCAAGTAAAGATCATGTTGGTAATGATGGTAAAAAATTATCTTTTCCAAGATTTAGTGTAATTAGTGACATGGACTATATTGATTTCACTTTGGAAATGTTGATAAAAAAAAAAAAAAAAAGGGACCTAAAATAAGCTATTATCAAACATGAGATAAATAATGGAAGAAAAATTATTTTTTTGAAAAATGATGTTGTAAGAATAAGGGCTAAGTGTGGGAATGAAAAATTGTCCTTGATTGTTATATGCATACAGACAGGGACAAATTGATATATTTCAAATCAAGACTCTTCAAGATAGACATACATTCTCTAGGTCTATCCACAATGATATGGCTATTGCTAAATTTGCAAAATTGATATAATTGGTTGATTTTAGAGTGATAAAGGATTTGATGCAGTGAAGTTCTAAGATAAAGTGCATAAAGAAATGATTATTAATGTCAATTTAAATATATTTTATAAGATTAAGAAAGAAGCAACTAAAATCGTTGAGGGATGATATGAAGACCAATATAAATTATTGTTTGACTATTTTGGAGAAATAAAGAGGAGTAACCTTGGGATAAAAATTTACATAGATGCCCCTCTAGATTGTGAAACAGGTTATCGATATTTATGAGAATTTATGCTTATTTGACAGCTTTGAGGGTTTTTTTTTTCTTTTTGACAGAGTATTGTAGCATAATCGAGTTGGATGGCACATTTCTCAAGGGTCTTCATTTGGGATTTATTGACAGTTGTAGGGATAGATGCTAACAACATAATCTATACATTGGCTTATGCAATTGTTGAAGGGGAAAACAAATCAATCTGGAAATAGTTCATTGGTGTGCCTAAACACCATAGTTCTAAAAGTGTTCTTATTAAAGATATTATTTTCTCAAGGCTAAAAAAGTAAAAAGCCTTTCATTTTAATATCTTCCTCAAAGAATACGTTCAATGGTCAACAATTTTGATATTTAATAATGAGCTGATTAATTACTTGGAAAACATTCATAATAACCGTCACCTAACCTCCTCTAAAATATCCTGAGAATGACAATTAACTCCTATAAATAGAAGACTCATGAACAAGAATGACATGATGAACTTTACTCTAAGCTTCATTTACTCTCTATTACTTTCTCTCTCTTGCTTTCTCTTATTTTACTTAGAGTTTTCTTGTTCTCAATCAATCCTTTTCAAGGATTAATTGATTAAGGAACTCTTTCTTTGTTCTCTTAAATACTTTTTGAGAGATTAATTAAGAGAATTAACCTCCAAATTCTCTTATTTACCTTTCTTTTACATAAGAGAGTCCTAATTCCATCAAAAACCACCAAAACACTTCACTTGGGAGCAAAAGAAGATCGTTTTCGGGACCCTTCATCTTCCCTTCGGGAAGAGAGCTTCCCTTTAGGGAACCTCCTTCCCTTTCGAGCAGCACCTCTCCTTCCCATTAGGCATCTCCTTTTGGTTCCTTAGGGAACCCTAATTTCCTTTTTGGAATCTATTTCCTTGCTTCCTTTGGGAATTCAACCCTTTTGTGCTCCGAAATTAATTTGCCACATTTCCTTTCCAACTCTCTCTTTTACTCTTCTCTTTTCATAGAGAATAGTTTTTATCTGATTTCCTCCCACATTAGATTATACACTTCCTCACACCTTTCGGGTCCATATTCTACTTGATTTGGATCCTTTTATCTTATTGCTTTTTAGCAACATCAGATTGGCGCCCACCATATAAGCGGAATGATGACACGACGAATCTCAACATCAATTTCCGTTGACAATTCTGTATTGTCCCACCAAGATGAAAACGATAAGTTCTTCATTTTCTTGAAATTCTTTAATGTTCTTTAAATTTTTGAATGATTATTCATCTTCTTCAAATTTTTTATATGAATTCTTGGCATTATTCCGATTACTCTTGATTGAATTGTTAAAAGAAAAAAAAAAGGAGCATAGATCATATTATTTGATTCATATACTACTTGTTTGCATTTGAGAAGTTTTCGTTCTTTTTGAGATTTGATTACTTTACTAAAGTTGAATGTTTCTTTTGGAGAAGGAATTCTTTCTAAATGCCAAGAACACTATGTTCTCCTCGACATTTTATGACATGGGAGATATTTATATTTCAAGGATATTTTCCTCTCACAAGGTTCTCCAATTATTCATGGATGTTATTTTTAAGCTTTCAAAATATCTTCTGGAAGGAGGGTATCATATGGTGGATTGATCATTGGCTTATCATCTAATGGATCATCTCTTTGACTTATATTATGGTATTCTTCTTTTTGAATGATTCATCATTAAACGGATTATCTCTCTACTTTACATTCACATGTCTCTATTATGGTGGATTATTACACGATGGCACATGGCTTCACCATTTATTCTGGAATTTCTTTTATGGTGGATTCTTTTTCGGTGATTAATATCTGGCAAATCATTTTATGGTCTTTGTGGTGAAAGTACATTGAAGACTGATTCAAATTAATCTAGAAGATGATCTGGTTCTTATGATCTATGTAGAGGCATATTCTCATCATGATGATGGATGGATTATCTCTTTGACTCATATTATGGTATTCCTCTCCAAGATGGTTTATTATTTGTTGGTATACTCTCCAATTTATGGCATGGTATTTTCTAGGTGATGGATTTCCATCTGGTGATTTATATTTGGTAAATGAGTAGAAGATTGATTCAAAGACTATCTAAAGGGTAATATGGTACCTATGTTCTCATCTTATTCTGGTATCATCTATTTTGGGATAAGATTTATAATCTTCATAATTCAAGCTATTATCCTTGGTTCTATACTTTGTGTTGAACAAGGAAGGATTTCAAAACCAATTTATTATCTGGATATATCTTTCAAGGCTCAGAATCGGACTATTCATACAGGGATCTTGTTATCATACTAATCAGTGGATTACCTCTTGCCTTATTCTATGATGTCAAATTTTGAAGGTAACTAGGTGATTATTGCAGAGCCATTCACAAAGCCATATGATCTACACTTTATGATCTACATTTTATGATGAACAAGAAGGAATCACATCTTTTCAAGATCTTGAATCGAAGTATTCTAACATGAAGAACTCTGTGCTCCCCATGATGATCACATCTTGTAGGCTTTAGCCATACTTTCATGTGCATACAAATGCTCCAATACAAGCCCAATGCCTCAAGCAGGCTATTTAAATGGACGATTGAGCTTTTAGAGTTTCACCTTGGGTACTCTCCAAGGAAAACCATTAATGCTCAAGTCCTTGCAGGATTTCTATCGGAATGTACATTCCCGATACTACCAAAAACTTTGTTGACAAAAATGAATTTCCTTCTCCTAAGGAATGTTAGAATCTTTATTCTTATCGGTTGACAGCTAAGGATCATAAGGGAAGCCAAGTTAGTGCTAAAAAGCCTCGCCGGATCGATGGTTATCAAAGATTGGAAGGTCAAAAACCTCGTTGCCCAAATGTTTTACCAACTTCTTGTGGGCTACATGAATGGATTTTATGACACAAAAGGTCGCACATCGGGCACTATTTCCATTAATCCTTTGACGATTCAATCAATTAATATGGATACAATTTTCATGAGTTCAAAGGACCTATCATTCACTTGAATGGATTCTATTTATCTTTATATTGATTCTGGTACTTTACCCAATGATCCTAATTTAGCTTCAAAGCTTAAAAAGACAAGAAGCCTATATTCACAAAGCTAAAAAGCTTCATAAAGGCAATGCCAACAAATTTTCTTAAGGCAAAATACCTAAAATTTATTTGAGGCAAAATGCCCAATTTTCTTAAGGGAATTTGTGGTTACACATTGGCTTGTGAAGCCTTATTTGAAAGGTTACGATGAACAATTGCAAGAATGTGGATTGCAATCAGTTTGAAAAGATTTTTTCCTTGATTCATCCCTAAGGAGAATCCCTTAGGTGAATCCCTAAGTAGGGTTCAAGCATAAAGTCATCTCAATTGAATTCTCCAAATGTTCAAATTAATCCTTAGTGATTTTCTAATGTAATTCCCGATAGGAATTTTTTCCTACACAATTTTTTTATAACAATTAATAAGAAGAAGACTTTGCAAAAGGAAGCAAGCTTTTCATTCAAAATATCCAAAAGGAAGTACAATATTAATCCTAATGGATCTTCTTTACAATAAGTCCAAATTCCTTTCTACCAAAAGGAAGCATGCTTGCTATTACCTTCCTTACAAAAATTCTTGCATCTGTTACAAGCTAAGAGCCCCTTGCTCGGCTTCACTAGAAGACTCACCTTCACTCTCCAAAGCTTTGGGAGATGAGAAAGGTTTGACATATTGATCAAAGTTAAAGTCTTCTTGCCAAGGCATCAATGAAGAAACACCTTCATCATCAAGGAGAGTTTGAAGCTTATGAGGGAAGACAAACTCCGGATGCACCTCTTTTATGGCCTTTTTGGCCTAAACTAAGGTGGCCTTAACCGAGCCATCCATCAATCTCATGACAAGACCTTTTCCATCCTTGGTCTTCAAGAAGTGCTCACACCCCGACCTCTTGGCCGCTTCGGTCATTTCATCCTCTAATAAGCCTGATCCGAAGATAGCATTCCTAGCATCAAGAATCTTTCAGTTCTTGAATTTTTTGTTCTTCTTGAAGAACTTTGGCATTCATCTCCTCCACAAAGGCTTGATGCTCTTTGAGGACTTTAGTACATTCCTCCAATTTTGTGGTCCTCTCTTGCTCACATTCTTCAAGTTTTTCCTTCGTGGAAGCAAGCTCTTCCTTCACTTTGATCAAATCACCTTTCAAAAATTCATTTTCACTAAGAAGTTTTTTCTTGATATTCCCCCCTTCTTGAAGAGCCTTGTTCTTCACATTCAAAATAGCTTCAAAGGTTGAAGCCCTATCTCTCACTTCTACCCCTCCTTAGTAATTCTTGTCCAAAGAGTAAGGACTACAAAACAAAGAGGAAGCAAAGTTAGAAATGAAACAATATTCAAGTGAGAGAAAGGCACTTTCCAACACTTACTTGACATTGTGAGAAGTAGAACATGGATTCTACATTTCCTAAGCCCAAGTACCTGATCATTCTTTCTAATTCTCCCCTTGGAGTGATATGCAAGAGGAGATCTGCCACCTTGGTAGCATTATCAATGCAATCACTATCTTTAAGACTCCACTTTGTCCTAAAAACTTCCTCAACTTGAGGCATTGCTTCCATGGGTTCTTTGCCCGAATGGTGTACCACTTCTTTGTACACCTTGGTTGGCATTGGAATTCGAGGTATAGGTTCTTCAACAATGGGAGATTGCACCTCATTTTCAGAAAATAATTGGCTCCCTCGAATAGGAGAGCCTGAACCCTTCTTAATTCCCTTTAGCTTCCAACCAGGTAGAAGCCTTCCTCTTCATACCCGTACCACTAGATGGAGTTTCCTCCACTTTGGATCGGGATGATTTTCTAGTAACGGGAGAATTCCTCCTTTCCTTGGCCGAGGCCAACATATGAACGATATTCGCTTCTACAAGATAAGAGAGAAACGTTAGAAGCATGAACTTCAAGATATACTTAAAAAATAAACAAGAAAGGGTAAAAGTATTTACTCAATCTTCTCACATTGAAAGTGTCATCTTCATATATTTTTCCATCAAGAAACAAGGATGGATTCCTGGTGTGCTTAAACACCATAACTCTAAAGTGTTCTTATTAAAGATATTATTTTCTCAAGGCTAAAAAGGTAAAAGCCTTTCATTTTAATATCTTCCTCA
>JAXGGT010016331.1:0-17658 GCA_035583425.1 Marsdenia floribunda
CTTGATATTCACGGGTCTTAGATTTAACATGAATTGATGGAATATGCGCTTGTCTAGGAAACCTATTAATGTTCAATTGAATTCTAACGGGTTGTTAGTAGGTGAATAGAATTCTAATTTGGGCTTCTAATTTAGTATTCAATCAAGGAATCAGATTAGAAATTCAAAATATTTAGTGGAATAAGGAAGAATTAAACTGGAACATCAACCCTAGGCTGATTACGTTTTTCATTATTATTGCGTTCGAGTTCATTGTTTTGTTTTGTTTCGAATTTCGTTAAATAGAAAAACAAAAAAAAAAAAAAAAACCTTTTAATGTGGATCGTGATCTTAGGTTTCTTAATTTGATTTAAATGATTAAGGTTTCTTTAGGAGACAACCTGGTGAACACTTTATTGCTTACTAGTTTAAAATTAATCTTGGCCGGTTTAACGACAATCACGAATTTATCCTTTACCAAGACCCAACATAACGAAGGCTCATGAATTGGTTAGGGAATAACCTTAATAGAAAGACTTCGAGAAATTGCCTAATTCTTTTCTAGATCTTTCTTGAATATTTTGAACATCTTGACAATTGCTTGATTCCTTTTTTTTTTTGAGATCTTGACAATCAAGAGTTGTACCTAAATATATCTCAAAGATATTCTATCATGTAAATATGGAAATATTCGAGATTCGGGTAACCTAAATATTGTTTAACCTCGGCCTATAAATAAAGCGCTACATTAGGGTTATAGAGATTAACAGAGAAAATCCAAACTTCAAAGGAGGATTTCCAAAAGTTTGAGTCTACTTCAAATATTCGATGTGTTCTTCGAGTTTTCTTCAAATATTCTAGGAGTTCTTCAAGGCCTTCTTCAAATATTCAAAGTGTTCGTCAAGGCATTCTTCATCAAATTAGCTAAGGAGGCTTCAATAACAAAAGATCTGGTGCTTGTCATCGAATCTCATTTGATCCAAAAATCAAGGGCATCGTGAACAAATTGGCGTTTCCTGTTGAAGAAAAGAATCGGAGGGTCCTTTCCGCAAATTCGAAAAATTGCAAGGGATTTGTACCCACATATTTTAATAAATTTATTTGTCTGCATTTTTCTTGTCTCTAATTTTGTAAACTCAAAATTTATTTGAGAACAAATTTTGGCATGCTCAGTGGGACCATCTCTGCCTCCCATCTCTTCTCTTCAAGGATCAACATCATTTGCAAGTTATGTCATCGATGATTTCGAGGAGTGAGTGTCAAAGCCTACTCGTTCAAAAACAATCAATGGTAAAGGAGGTGTTACTTCCACAATTGTTGGTGTAGCTCCGGTTCGTGGCATGACAACAAGGAGCAAGACAAACGCTACTCTATATGACGAAGCTGGGAATGAGTCACTCAATAATGATATTGAGGTCAATCAAAAAATGTCATCTTCAATGGATAAAGAAGACAGTCTCAAAGGAGATGACAACACTTCAAGCACTGGATCTATTCATTCATCCCCCGGTGGAGATCTTCAACCTAAACCTTCCAATCATGAGTCATCAACTACTTTCTCGATGGCTCCCGTTATGATGATGAGTGATTCAAACATCAAGGATCAATTAGCGCAACTTATGAAATTGGTGGAATTTCTCACCAAACGTTCCCAACAACAGGACGAGTCAATCGCTCAATTGTTGAATTGGATTGGAAAAAATGGGGAGACGAGTAGAGCTTCTCCAAAGGATCCTGAGGCTCAAGATGAAATGCAGGATGCAAAGAAAACCCAAGAAATACAAGTCTCTTCAGATGGATTAATTCTTGTTGATCAATTGAAGGACTTCATTATGGGAACGATAAAAGACAAATGGGAAGTTGGTGGCAATAAGTCCATTCTCACATATGTCAAACCTTATTCACAAAGTATTGACAATATGAGAATACCTACTGGATATCAACCACCAAAGTTTCAACAATTTGATGGTAAAGGGAATCCAAAACATCATGTGGTGCATTTTGTCGAGACATGAAACAATGCTAGGACGTATGGAGATCTCTTAGTGAAACAATTTGTGCGTTCACTCAAAGGAAATGCTTTCGATTAGTACACTGACCTCGAGCCTACCTCCATCGGCAGTTGGGATCAACTCGAGCAAGAATTTCTCAACCACTTCTACAGCACTCGTCGTGTTATTAGCATGGTGCAGTTAATGAATTCTCGCCAATGAAAAGATGAGCCAGTAGTTGATTATATTAATAGATAGAGGAACTTGAACCTTAATTGCTGAGATCATTTGACTGAAAAGTCAGCCATAGAGATGTGCATCCAAGGAATGCATTGAGAGCTTCAATATATTCTTAAAGGAATCATGCCGAGAACCTTTGAAGAATTAGCTACCCGAACACTCGAACACACGATATGGAATTAAGCATTGCTGCAAATGGGGGGCAAAGCACCTGTTCATGAGACAAGCAAAGTTAAAGTGAAGCAAGAATACAAATTTTAGACCTTCTGTGAAAAACGATGCAAAGGAATCAATGGCTACAAATGTGATTCCAGTAAAAGTTGCAGCAAAAGTTCAACAAAAGAAAAAGTTTGAACCTCTTCAACAAAAAGAGAGGAAAATAGTTACACTAGAAGAAAGGCACGCAAAGAAATATCCATTCCTGGATTCAGATGTCTCATCAATGTTTGATGAATTATTAGTAGCCAAGATAATAGACCTACTTGAGGAAAAACGACCAAATCAAAATCAGTCGTGTGGACGATCCTAACTACTACGAGTATCATCGTCTAATAGGCCATCCAATTTAAAAATATTTTATCTTCAAAGATAAGGTCATGTGCCTAGTTGAAGAGTGATATATTCTCCTTGAAGAAGAAAAGTAACTTCAAATCAAATAAGTGCTATTTTTTCTTCTCCTGATCATAAAACCTTCGAAGAAATCACTTTCAAAATAAAGTTAGGAGCATGTGATTCTGTCCAAGTTGATGTTCACGGGAACATTCTTTCGTCAAAGGAAATTGTTTATGTTATACCATACATGATAAAGAAGAAAGAGATGAAAATGATGCATGGAGCAGTTTAACAACTTGTACAACAGAAATTACTTTCAACGATGACGACTTACTGCTTGGATCAACCCCTTCACAATAGACCATTATTTATGACGAGTTATATCAAAGAATAGAGGGTTAATCAAATATTGCTAGACGAAGGATCTGCAGTGAATATCTTACCTCTACGAACATTGAAGGAGTTGGGAATATGAGCTGACGAACTGCTCAAAAGTTGACTCGTGATACAAGGATTCAACCAAGGAGGGCAATGGGCACTTGGAACCATAAGACTCAACTTGATCATATATGATATGCATTTCAGTGTACTACTTCATGTTATTGATGCTAAAACTTCCTATAACATGCTTCTAGGAAGACCTTGGATTCATGAGAATGGTGTCGTGCCATCTACTCTTCCTCAATGTTTCAAATACTGTCATAATGGAGCAGTAAAGAGAGTGGTTGCTGATGATATGCCCTTCGTTGAAGTTGAGGCTTATATAGCAGATGCAAAATACTACAAGGTTCTTTTGAAAGATGACCAAAGGATATCTCATTCGGATGAGAAGGATGAGAGGAAGACCTCATTTGACCAAAAACTTGCTCTTTCAAAAGTGAAAGAGGATGAAAAAGTGGAAACTCTTATTAAGGAGAAAGTGTCTCATGAGTTCAATATACCTTTAAAGAAGATTGAAGATGTCAAGTTGACAAGTGTCCCTTTAAAAGGTTTCGTTCCACCAAAAGAAAACCTAAAGTGGAATATTCAGAACTTCCAACATCTCGCACAAAGGACGGCTTTGATCCCAATGTTTACAGACTTCTCGCAAAAGCTAGATATGACTTAGCAAGTCATAATTTATTGGGAAAGCTTCCTATAGAAATTAGCGGGGGAAGAAATAAAACAAGCTTTTCTCCGAAAGAATCAAAGGGAAAAGAACGAAGTTCACACGTCGACTTGGGATATGCATCATCCCCGATTCGACTAAAGATCAAAAGAGCCAATGTCCAGTATATTGCAGTAGTGGAGGATGAAGCAACGTCTAAACCGAAATCTATCTTTGATAGGCTGGGTCCGCAAGAGATGAAGCCCCCCAGGAAGTCTGTTTTTAAAAGACTTGGAGTTTCAAAAACTTCAATGTTTGATAAAAGAATGAAGTTCTACTCGGATAAAATTTTTCACAGCCAGTTTCCCTCTAGGTTGAAAAGAAAAACAATCCTTTTAGTAGATTGCGGTGAAATACTAAAGGCTAAAGCACGAACGATGGTATATATTGTGCCTCAAATAGGAGGGTATGAAGAAAGCATTGATTCCTCATATCACATAAGTATAGGAGAAGATTGTTCTTTTGAGGGAGAAGATGCTGAGGAAGCTCCATTACAACTTGAAGAAGGGGTGAGAACCGGCATAGACAAATTGAAAGAGGTTAATTTGGGATATACTAAAGATATTCGCTCAATTTTCATAATTACCCTCTTAACAAGAGAACAAGAAGATGAATACATCAAGCTTCTAAATGAATTCAGAGATGTTTTTGCATGGACATACAAGGAGATGCCTTGTTTGGATCCAAAGATTGTCGCCCATCACTTAGTAGTTAAACATGGAGTGAGACCCGTGAAGCAAGCACAAAGGCGCTTCAAACCTGAGTTGGTTCCCTTAATTGAAGTAGAGATCAACAAACTCATTGAGGCTAGATTCATTCGTGAAGTAAAATATCCTACTTGGATTTGAAATATTGTCCTAGTAATAAAGAAAAATGGACAAATTCATGTCTGCATCGATTTTAGAGATTTAAACAATGCTTGCCCGAAAGATGACTTTCCACTTCCCATCCCAAAGTTGATGGTTGATGCAACTACTGGTTACGAGGCATTATCTCTTATAGATAGATCTTCTGGCTATAGTCAAATAAGGATGTCTCCGAAAGATGAGGAATTAACTACTTTTCGCACTTCCTAAAGGTATTTAGTGTTACAAAGTGATGTCCTTCGGACTGAAGAATGCTGGAGCTACATATCAAAGAGCAATGCAAAAGATTCAAATCACAAAAAAAATATACGATCAGATACAATATTTGAGAAAGACATTTGAGCGATAGCGAAAACACCAGTTGAAGATGAATCCAAGGAAATATGCTTTTTGAGTAACTTCTAGAAAATTTCTATGTTTCGTTGTCTGGCATCGTGGAATTGAAATAGGTCATTCAAAGATCGATGCAATTTTGAAGATGCCTAAGATATTCATGAGCTAAAAAGTTTACAAGGAAGGCTAGCTTATCTTTGGAGATTTATCTCAAATCTCGCTAGTCATTGCCAACCGTTCAGTCGTTTGATGAAGAAAGGTGTACCATTTGAATTAGATGATACATTTCAAAATGCTTTCAACAGTATCAAATCATACTTGATGAATCCTCCTGTACTTGCTGCACCGATCACTGGGAAGCTTTTGATTTTATATGTTGCTGCTCAAGAACATTCCCTAGTGCATTACTTGCACAAGAAAATGATAAAGGAAAAGAAAATGTTCTGTATTACTTGAGTCGTATGATGACCGTGAATAAGTTGAATTATTCACCAATTGAAAAACTTTGCTTAGCATTGATTTTTGCAATTCAAAAGCTAAAGCATTATTTTCAAGCTCATACTGTACATATGGTTTCGAAGACGAGCCCAATCAAATATCTGATGTAAAAACTTGTCCTTTCTGATCGTTTGGCAAGGTGGTATCTTCAACTCCAACAATTTGAGATCATATAGAAAGCTGTAAAAGGACAAGTACTAGCTGACTTTTTGGTTGATCATCCAATACCTGCAGAATGGGAATTATGTGATGAACTACCTAATGAGGATGTCTTAGCAATTGAAGTTCTTCCTCCATGGAAGATATATTTTGATTGGGCAGCACATCGTGAAGGAGCTGGAGCTGGAGTCATTTTTGTTACCCCCAAAAGTGATATATTGCCATATTCATTTACTTTGACTCAACGATGTTCAAATAATGTGGCTGAATATCAAGCTCTTATACTTGGGTTAGAGCTGGCAGTTGATATGAAACAACTCTAACTTAGAGTGTATGGAGATTCGCAATTGGTAGTTAATCAACTTCTTGGTGACTATGATGTTCCGAACTAGTTCCATACTACAACTATGCAAAGCGGCTAATTGGATGGTTAGGGGACGTAACCATAGAACATGTGCCTAGAAGGGAAAATGAACAAGCAGATTAATTAGCCAAGCTTACCTCCACTTTATGTTTGCCAGATCAAAAATCTAAGATCTCAGTTTGTCGAACTCGAGTTATAACACCCACATTTGATGATGAAGATGATGAAATGCACAACATACACTCCATCTCTGTATGTGAGATTGAAAAGGAAGATTGGCAACAACTGCGTATTGATTATCTTAGGAATGAGATATTACCAGATGATCCACGGAGACATATTGATATTTGTCCTCAATTTTTCTATTATAAAGGAGAATTGTATCGGTGCTCCTATGAAAGTGTTTTGCTGAGGTGTCTAGGAAATGAAGAAGCAACTTAAGCAATGGAAGAAGCTCATTCAGGAATATGTGGGGCTCATCAATACGGTCCAAAGCTTCACTTTCACATCAAAAGAATAGGGTATTATTGGCCGACGATGGTAAAAGACTGTTTAGTTTATGCACAAAGATGTCAAGCATGCCAATTTCATGCCAATTATATACATCAGCCTCTAGAACCATTGCATCCAACTGTTTCTTCATGGCCTTTTGAAGCATGGGATCTCGATGTGGTAGGACCTTTGCCAAAGTCATATGCTAGTCACTTGTATATTCTAGCTGGTACTGATTATTTCTCTAAGTGGGTAGAGGCTCTGGCTTTAAAGGAAGTAAAGAAGGAGAATGTCGTAGGTTTCATAAGTGGGAACATCATTTACAGTTATGGAGTCCCTCGATATATCATCACTAAAACTGGAAAGCCGTTTTGCAACAGTTTGGTCACCAAATTATGTGAAAGGTTTGGGTTCAAGCAACACAACTCCTCCATGTATTATGCTCCTAGTAATGGACTTGTTGAGGCATTTAATAAAAATTTATGCAAATTGTTGGAAAAAGTTATTAGCAAATCAATGAAAGATTGGCACTTGCAAATTGTAGAAGCACTTTGGGCTTACAAAACTACTTTTCGCACACCGACTCAAGCTACCCCATATGCATTGGTATATGGTGTTGAAGCTATCTTGCCTTTAGAAAGACAAATTCCTTCATTAAGGATAGCCATCCAGGAAGAACTTACCGAGGAAGACAATGCTCGCTTGAGACTTGAAGAATTGGAAGCACTCAATGAAAAGAGATTGGAAGCGCAACAATGCTTAGAGTGTTATCAATCTCACATTTCTCGAGCTTTCAACAACAAAGTTCACCTTCGATCTTTTCAAGTTGAAGATTTGGTATTAGCGGTCAAAAGGCCAATCATTATTGGATGAAAGACCAAAAAGTTAACATCAAAGTGGGATGGTCCCTATGTTGTTCAAGAAGTTTACTCTCATATAAGATAATTGCTGAAAATAGATTACGAGTTGGCTCCATTAATGGGAAATATTTGAAGCGCTACTATCCATAAAGTAAATGGAGGCTCCTTGACTGCACAAGCCTAAACTGCAAGTTACTTTTGGCCCGCATGAGTTAAAACTGTGGATAGTAACTACAAAAGGTATCGTATGTGGCTAAACTGCTAAAGACACCCTAACAAGTCTATGTTGGTAAAAATGGATGCTTTTGGCCTACATGAGGTGAAATTGTGAACAGCAAAACCCCCCTTATCCAACCCAATAAAAAATTTGAACTACGTTTAACTTGATTCTCAAGTAGCCCTTGAGATACGTAGGCAGCTTGGGGAAAAAAAAATCTAAGTTTAGTCATACCCATCAAACAAAGTTATTTTGTTGCAATTTTACTTTATTGGATGATGCTATGAATAATAGATTTTACAAAATAATTGAATGCAAAAAGACTAAGTTTTCTCAAAAAAAAAAAAAAATTACATAAAATAAATAATTTAAAATTTTCTAAGTCTCCTTGCATGACTTCTAAGTCTTTCTTCATCTCTCTTAATTTATCTTCATCTTCTGTAGACAATATGGGGGTATTCTCGAAGTAAACTCCTCTTAGTTGGTGGTGAAGTTGGATTCCACCTTCGTGAGTTCCTCATTTTGCTTCTCAAGTGAAGATGAAATCTCAAGCTTCTCCTTCTTCAAGCGTTTGATCTTTTCATTGAAGTCATCGATCTCGCTACTAATTCTCTTCAAGCTTGATTTTTTGATATTAACTTGAATAAGGAGATCATTCCTTTGCTCAACAATGACGTCCAGACACTGTCTAATAGTAGAAAGCAACTCTGTGAAAGACTCCTTGGTCATCTTCTCTGAGAAAGATGACATCTCACCATAAAAAACATGGGCTAAAGTGAAGAAAGATTTCAGCATATCATGCAATGGTGAAATGTCAATGATGGCACACTTCTTGATTTCGTCAAGCACATAAAGGATATTATCCTTAAGTGAAGAAATTTCTTCAACTGGAGTCCTCATGATCTTTTTTGAAGTTCACTCCATATGCCCATGACATACTTTTTTTTTTGAAGTCAAATATCAAAGATTTTCCTTCAAAAATGGAGATTGTCGGATGATTTTGAGAAGTCAACACCTTAACTTGAGAAGTTTTGCTTTTGGAAGAAGAAGAATCTTTACTTTTCCTAAGAAGGTTGGAATTGTTAACTGAATCTTGAGATTGTGTTTGTTCATCAACACATGCTCCTTAAAAAAAAGAAAAAAATAATCAATCAATCAAAAAAAAAGAAAAAACAAATATAAGCAAATAAAGGAGCATTCACCACTTGTAGAGTTTAAACACTATTGTTTTTACTTGGGAAAGTTACAACATTTTTACAATGATCCTTCGAAGTATTTTCTTGGGCTAAGTGTGGTGCATTTCTCGTCGAAGAATGTGAAACTTTCTCCTTTGTTGTCGTAGGAAAGTTTTCAATTCTCTTTGGTATCTCAACATTCTTGCCGGCTTTCTCTTAGTCATGTCTATGGATGAATTTAATATAGAGAGGTTATCTTCGAGGTAGCTACCATGAACCCAAGCCCACCAATCTTTATATTTCGAAGTGTAGTGCTTCTTCACTTGATAAGGGGTACAAGGAAAAGTTACCTTAGACATGGTATGATTAAGAGTGCATGCTGCCCATAAACGCAAACCTTCGTTCAGGAAAATTTCACGATCAATTGATTTGAGATCGTCGGGAGTATCTTGCAAGAAGCCAAATTGACGACTAAATCGATGAGGACTATATTGCTCTACAAGAAATAAATTATCCTTGCGTAAAGGAAGGAGACTTGAACAAAGACTTAGAAAGTGTCCTTGTTCCGCTTCTTGAGCTTTTCCATCATCAATGAAAGTATAGCTTTTGTGCTTGGTAAGGATAGTTGGAGTCCAAATGATGCATTCACCTCTATGGATGCGCTTGCGAGCCTCTTCTCTATTGAAAAATTTTGCACTACCTTTTCCAGAATAATTTGCTATTGGAGGATTTCTCAAACCTTGAGGAACATCCTTATGAGTTTTAAAGTAATGAGCCAACCATCCATATACATGTGTTGGAAAAATGGGCTTTGCCATGCTTAGACTGTTGGAGTTAGAAATGCAATTCAATCCTCAATAAATGCTCATCAAGACCGGAACTGCCAAATTCACTTGCTCACCACTTGCCATCAAACTTGCCACCTTAAAGGAGCTTGGACAAATGAGAGATTCTTCTTCATTAGGAAGGACAAAAATGCAAAGCCAACATGATAGAAAAGCCGTAAGAAAAGTCTCATCCTTGTTGGAAGATCTAATAGCCAAAGAGGAGAATAATGTTTCTTCCTCAATTGACCATTTTTCATGCTTCAATGTCACCTTGCAAGGATTCTCAAAAGCCTTCGGGCGTGATCGTTTTCTTCCCTAGGAGGAGGGGTTGCGTTCGTCACGAATTTCTTGAACCAAAAGTTGATCCACTTACCAATGGTGACTCCCACGTTGTTGTTGTCATCCTTCTTGAGCAAGTGATATGTATGGAAGAGGTATTCACAACTTCTTGGGACGAATTGCTTGTTGTTTATATCAACACCGGTAAGCTCCGCAACATTAGGGACCACTTCATCATAGTGACTTCCAAGAATGGGCAAGCCTCCAAGCACATGTAGATCCCAAAGTGAAATGGACACCTCCCCCACCGTTGTCAAAAGAGTAAGGACTCCAAGCTTCACAAAATGCCTTCATGATGTGAGGATTAAGTTCGTAAGTGAAGAGTGATGCATAGACCACCTCGTAGATCTTTGCCGCATATAAGCTCTTCTTACAACGACTTAAAATATATTGTGCCCATTGCCAATACTTCTCTTCAAAGCGAAAGGTACACAGAAACACGAGCTTGGAACTCCAACGAACTTCATTGTGGATAATTCGACGACCAAGTGAAGGAAGTGTCTCAAGTTGACTTGGATATTGATGAGTTGAAAAACGAAGAATGCACGCCTTCGGTGAATGATTGTTTTGGAAGGGGACATCCATTGACCATTCTTTCAACAAACAAGTCATACCCACTTTAGGCAATGATCCCGCATATGCATTGGAAATAGCTTCGTGAACTAACAAAGTAGTTTCGGCCTCCATGGAGTTGTTTTCATTGTCGAAGATGACTAAAACTTGTTGTTCAAAAGAGGATGTAGAGTTGACAAAAAAAACCATATTTATAATCTGAAAAAAAAAAAATGAGAGAAGAAGAGTCAGGAAACAAAAAAAGAAAAATAGCCGTGCACAAAAAAAAAAAGGGACGTCGTGCATGCATGCATACGTATAGTTTCATATATATATATATAATATATATAATATTCTTACCTTGAAGAGTAGTGATTTGAAAGGTTGTGAAGAAAATGGTGGAGACTCTTTCTATTTATATAACGGGAGTTAAGGAGAGAATTTAGAAAGTCTTTGTCTCCAAGTCTTGCAAGAAGGTGGTGTAAATTTTGGCAAATTTCTTAAAACTATAATTCCAAATTTTTTTTTGGAAAATCCACTTTAAGAAAGCTCTTGATATCTTCCAAATTAATTAGGAAGATCGAGACTTACATTCTTTTATGACAAGTCACATGATCAAGTCTCGAGGGGGCATTTGTAGACAAGGAAATTTTGGTTAAATATATTTAATCGAAAAAGCTCAGTCTTTGTACCCGTAATAAAATTTAAGAAGGCCTAAATATTTTTTATGAGGCCTAAATTTTTTTTTTTTGGATCGTGAGGCCAAAATTAAATCGACCCAACATACCGAAAGCCCATAAATTGGTTAGGGAATAACCCTAATTGAAAGACTTTGAGAAATTGACTAATTCTTTTCTAGATCATTCATGAATATTTTGAAAATCTTGGCAATTGTTCGATTCTTTTTTTTTTTAAGGATCTTGACAATCAAGAGTTCTACCTAAATATATCTCGAAGATATTCTATCATGTAAATATGGAAATTTTTGAGATTCGGGTTACCTAAATGTTGTTCAACCTCGGCCTATAAATAGGGCGCTACATTAGGGTTACAAAGATAATGGATAGATCAATGGAGAAAATCCGAACTTCAAAGGAGGAGCTCCAAAAGTTCGAGTCCTCTTCAAATATTCTAGGAGTTCTTCAAAGCCTTCTTCAAATATTCAAAGTGTTATTCGAGACATTCTTCATCTAATTAGTTGAGGAGACTTCAACAACAAAAGATTTGGTGTTTGTCATCAAATCTCGTTTGATCCAAAAATCAAGGGCATCATCAATAAATTGGCGTTTCTTGCTGAAGAGAAGAATCAGAGGGTCCTTTCTGCAAATTCAGAAAATTGCAAGAGATTTATACCCACATATTTTAATAAATTTATCTGTCCGTATTTTTCTTGTCTCTAATTTTGCAGATTCAAAATTTATTTGAGAACAGATATATATATATATATATATATATTTACATAAATAAAGTACTAAAATAGATAGTTTATTCTTGAAACGGAGATTCATGATATTTTACTACTGATGGTTGTGGATAGAACAGAAAATTTATAAGACTTTGATATAGTTTCATTTTGAAAGTTTCTGTAGATTTTTATAATTATTAGTTTATATATCCAAAAAAGATATATATATTGTTGTAAATTTATTGAGATATATAAATTTCAATATAGTAGAATAATAGTAATAATAATATAAACAATAAATCTTAGAAAAGTAAATATAAGAAAACAAGAAAGTTATTGGAATACCATATTTGTATATAATATTCTTTTCTCTATCTTTCTTTCTTTCCTTTTATTTTCTTCTTCCCATAACTCTTTCTTTTCACTTCACTCTTTATATATTTCTCATCCCTCTTTATATAGTAAACATACACCATGTTATTACAAGATAGTGTTAATGTAAGATGATATCTTACATGTAGTACTAAATGAGGATAAAGAGTTCAATTAAGACTCTATCCTTCATCTTATCTTAAGGCTAGGGAGAGAGGGGTTATGGATATCCACATTTAATATACATATATTTTATGTATATTTCATAACACTCCGCCTTGGATATCCATTACATAAAGAATATGCCTCGTCAAAACCTTACTAGATAAAAACCCAGTAGGAAAAAAACTACTGAAGGAAAGAGAGTACACTGTTCTTTATGTTAAGTATTACTCCCCCTGTTGAGAAGATCTTTTTAAATCTTTGAATCAATGCATGCCAATCTTGTGTACCAACTTTTCAATGTTGCAGTCGGTAAAGTCTTAGTGAGCAAATTTTCCAGACTATCGCATGATTGAATTTGTTGTACATCAATTTCATCTCTCTTTTGGAGTTTGTGAGTAAAGAAAAATTTCGGTGAAATGTGCTTTGTTCTATCACCTTTAATATATCCCCTTTCAATTGAGTTATACAATCTGCATTATCTTCATATAGAGTAGTAGGAATTTCTTTCTCAAGTGCTAAACCACAATTTTCTCGGATGTAATGAATCATTGATCTCAGCCACACACATTCTCAACTTGCTTTATGGATTGCTATAATTTCATCATGGTTAGAAGAAGTGGCCACTATAGATTGTTTTGGAGAGCGCCGTGATACAGTAATACCGCCACATGTAAATAGATAACCAGTTTGAGAATGTGCCTTATGTGGATCAGATAAATAACCTGCATCTGCATAACTAATTAACATAGGACTGGTTTTGTTTGAATAAAATAATCCGAGATCTATTGTCCCTTAGAGATATTTAAGAATATGTTTAATGTCATTCCAATGCCTTTGAGTTGGATAAGAACTAAATCTTGCTAATAAATTCACAGAAAATGCTATATCAGGTCATGTGTTATTTGCAAGATACATCAGTGTACCAATGGCACTAAGATATGGTACTTCTAGATCAAGTAGTTCTTCATCATCTTCCCGAGGTCGGAAAGGATCTTTATTCACATCTAATGATGGAACGACCATTGGAATGCTCAAGGGCTGTGCTTTGTCCATGTAAAACCTTTTCAAAACTTTTGTTGTATATGTTGATTGATGAATAAAATTCCATGTTTAGCATGGTCAATTTGTAAACCAAGGCAAAACTTTGTTCTACCAAAATCTTTAACTGCAAACACTTGTTTCAAACAATGTTTTGTCTCTTGGAGCTCTTATGGAGTTCCAATAAGATTAATATCATCAAAATATATTGCAAGTATCACAAATCCAATTCCAGATTTCTTAATGAAAATGAATGGACATATTGGGTTATTTTTATACCCAATATTCAACAAGTATTCATTGAGACGATTATATCATATGCGTCTAGACTACTTCAAGCCATACAATGATTTTTGTAATTTAACAGAATAATTTCCATGAGAGCTAGAATTATATACTTCAGACATATTAAATTCTTCTGGGATTTTCATATAAATATCACTGTCTAGGCTTCCATATAAGCAAGCGGTAACTACATCCATAAGACACATATCAACCTTTTCATGTATTGCCAGACTTATAAGGTATTTAAATGTAATTGCATCAATTACATTTGAATATGTTTCATCATAATCAATACCTGGCTTTTGAGAAAACCCTTGTGCTACAAGTTGTGCTTTATATCTCATGATTTCATTATTTTCATTTCTCTTTCGCACAAATACCCATTTGTAACCGATTGGTTTTACACCTTCCGGTGTTCGGACTACAGGTCCAAAAACCTCACATTTTGTGAGTGAATTTAATTCTAATTGAATCGCATCTTTCCATTTTAACCAATCTTTTTTATGTCCGCATTCGTCAACTAATGTTGGTTCAAGATCCTCTTCATTTTGTAAAACATCAAGGGCTACATTATATGAAAAAACATTATCAATAATAGTTTTTGCTCGATTCCAACTTCTTCTGGAAGTGGTGTAATTTATAGATATTTCAGTGTTATTTTCATTGATTTTAGAAGTAGGGATGTTATCATCAGTTTTCTCTTGGTCAATTTCATCATGATCTTTTAATCCTCTTTTCTTTCAAGGATTTTTATCTTTAGAACCAAGAGGAGGATTTTTATCTTTATAACCAAGAGGTCGACCATGCTTCTGGCATGCTTTTGATTCAACAGCTATAGGTATAACATTTTGTCCTGTTGGGACTTTTGTCCGTATAGGAGCATCTATAGCTGGAATGTGCAATTTGGTTACTCTTGTCGGTTTGCAAAAGTATCTAGCAATTGATTTGTAATTCTTTATGAATGAATTATCTTTTACACTTCAAGTTCAATCGCGCTAGTACACGGATCTAGATAATGCAATGATGTCATCCATGCTAGCTCTTTATTGTATTGTTTATTTTCTCCCCCTAATTTAGGAAACATGGATTCATGAAAATAACAATCAGCAAATCTTGTTATAAATACATCACCTATTCTTGGTTCAAATATTTTATTATAGAGGGTATTATAGAGGGAGAATCATATCCAATATATATCCCTAATCTTCTTTGAGCACCCATTTTAGTACGCACTGCTGGTGCTATTGGAACATACACTGCACATCCAAATATTCTCAAATGAGCAATATCTGGCTCTGAACCAAAAGACAATTGTAAGGGAGAATATTTATGATAAATTGTTTGTCTTATACACACAAGTGTTGCAGCATGTAGAATAGCACCCCAGGCATATGTGGGGAGATTTGTTTCATTAGTAATTGTCTAGCAATTAGTTGCAAGCTTTTAATAAATGATTCAGCTAAACCATCCTGAGTATTAACATGAGCTACAGGATGTTCAATAGTAATACCAATAGATATACAATAAGCATCAAATGCTTGGGAAGAAAGCAGCATTATCCAAACAGATTCTTTTAATAGGGTGATCTGGAAATTGCGCTTGTAAGAGAATAATTTGGGCTAATAACCTCGCAAACGCCAAGTTGCGGGATGATAATAAACAAACATGCGGCCATCTGGTCGATGCATTAATGAAAACAATAAAATATTTGAATAGCCTACAAGGTGGATAAATAGATCCACATATATCACCATAAATCTGATCAAGAAAAGTTGGAGATTCAATTCCCACTTTTGTAGGAGAAGGTTTAACAACCAATTTCTCTTGAGAACATACAACATATGAAATTTTATCTAAAGTTAAAACTCTTGTATTCTTTAAGGGATGACCATGTGTATTTTCAATAATTCTTTTCATCATACTTGATCCGAGATGACACAATCGGTCATGACAAATTGTAAATGTAGTTGCATTTGTAAACTTCTGATTTACTAAATAATGCACTTCAGGTGCACAAATTTTTGCATAATATAGGTCAGATCAGAGAGATGGTAGTTTCTCTAGCAATAATTTCTTACCCGAGGTATTCTGAGTAATACAGAGATACTAAAAATTATTTTCCTCCAATGTTTAAATATGATATCCATATTTTCGAATATCTTTAAAGCTCAATAAATTTCATCGGGAAATTAAGGAAAATAATGCTTTGTATACAACAATTGTTCCTCCGGGTAATAATATATTAGCTCTTGCAGATCCTTCAATTAATTTTGTACTACCATTTATTGTATTAACATTTGTTTCTCGCATATTAAGATGAAAAATATTTCTCACTTTAAGTATAGTGCGCGTAGTTCCACTATCAATGAGGCATATATCCTCAATGATATTCTCATTAAATGAAACAATAGCCATCTAAACACAACAAAAATATTAAATTTAAACTTAAATAAAATAATAAAATTATACATAAAATAAATAAAAAATAAAAAATACAATTAAAATAAATAAAACAATATTATCAATGAAAATAATGATGTTCAAAGAAATCAGCCACATCCAAATGAGTTATATTGACATTAACATCTTTAGGATGTATGTCATTACCAACTCCATCACCATTACCATTTTGAAGTGAACTTTGTGAAATAAAATTTGTCTCAGTATTTTTATTTTTCTTTTCAATCGATGATTGGTAAAGATCAACGATGTGTTTTGTCACACGACAGATATGAGACCAATGACCTTTCATATCACATTGATAACATTTCTCCTCAAATTGTGTAGGAATAACTTGCTTTCCTTTTTCATTATTTTTTCTCAAATTTTGGTGATCACCATCATTTCTCATACCAAATGATTTTCATCAAATGATTTTCATGGACCATTGCGATTATAAGGAATATTCCTATTATGCCCATGGTCTCGACTACGACCGCGACCACGACCTCTTCTGGGGCAAGAATTATAAGTTCTAACAGCATTTACTTCTGGAAATGGTGCAGAACCTGTTGGTCGAGTTTCATGATTTTTCATCAACAATTCATTATATGTTCCGACACAAGAAGGCAAGATATTAACTCAATATTTCTTAAAGCCTTTCTTTAGATATTGCTGCAAGAGAATATTCGAGGCATGGAAAGTAGAGAATGTTTTCTCTAACATATCTACATCAATGATCTTTTCTCCGCATAATTTTAATTGAGAAATAATTTTAAACATAGTGGAATTATATTCACTAACACATTTAAAATCTTGCAATCTCAGGTGCATCAAATCATACCGTTGGAAGGACGACCATCTTCTGGTGGTCATACCTTTCTTTTAAATTATTCCACAACATAAGTGGATCTTTCACAGTAAGATACCCTTCTTTTAAATTCTCATGAATGTGATGTCGGAGAAAAATCATGGCTTTTGCTCCTTCTGATGATGATGATGTATTATTCTCCACAATGGTGTTTGCTAGACCCACTCCAACTAGATGTATTTTAGTATCTAATGTCCAAGACAAATAATGTTTTCCAGTGATATCAAGAGCAAAAATTCAAGTTTGGTAAGATTAGTCATACTAGTATAAATTTAAATAGAAAGAAGTTACTTGTCTAGACTTTATATTATTACCTCGGGAATCAAAACTCAGTTGATAGAGTTTTTTGCTAATTATGTGTTGTAAATTTATTGAGATATATAAATATCAATATAGTAGACTAATAGTAATAATAATTGATAACATATAAATTTATATATTTTGGACCCTTAATACTTAGTATTTAATATGTCTCTCTACCATTCTTAGGAC